>JAHWFP010118626.1:44634-83010 GCA_023313725.1 Lithobius niger | reverse complement strand
TCTTTACTGCTTTGGTTTTAATACATGGAGATACTCAGTGCCGATAGACAGTGCTATAGTCTGTTCCACATTATGTTTGCAGTAAACTGACTGTATGATGCCACGTTTCCTGCCACTACGAATTAAAAAACTATGGATACCACACTTGTAGACTCTACACAGTTACTGTTAGTCTACGAGTGGGAAATTTTTAGGTGTTTTTGCACTCACAGTGGGAAAAAAACGTGGCGTATACAGTAATTTTCCTGCAAACATATTGTGGAACAGACTATAGTGTGGGTAATTCATTCATACGAGAACACATCAATAGATCACTTTCAGATTTGTCTTACAAGTTACGAGGTGTCATTCATACCTGGTGTCAATCAAATGAAAATGGAATTTTCTTGAATGGACAGTTACCACACTTTCGAAATCACGAAGCAGGTACACATGATTTGTTTCAGTTATTTTCACGAGTCTCGTTTAGAATCTACTGTTCTTTCACTGGGGGTGCATATTTGATTACAGTGGTTTCAGTGGTTTCAGCCATCGAAGCACATTATGTAATATGCAACACACTATTTGGTGCTTTTATTTTCTTGAGTTTCCCAAATAATTAGTTAAACTTACGCTAAAACAGTGTTCCATTTATGCTGCCAGAGCCTCTCTGTGGTTTTTTCTACAGCAGTTTTACTGTAAATTATCTATCCAGTTCAAAAAATTGTAACTTTAGTCACCGAACCATGAAAGTAATAGTGGAATATGATAGAAAAACACTGTAATGTTGACCGTAACATCATACCAACTGCGAGGGTAAATGGGGAAACTATGACGTCATTCGTTCGTGTCAGCATTAAATCTTTCTGTCCAAGTGCGGTCATCACAATGTGCTTGCTGCGTCAAGCTTTTGCGTTTTGGTACTAGGATCGTGAGGTAAACTCTTTAACGGTAAGAAGCCAGTACATTTTCTGATATACGAAATACTTTTCAGATCTTCAAGAACTAGAATAGAAAGCTTCTGACTGTGCCACAGAATTATTCGGCCGGTATAAATAGGAAAATTATACAAATTTTTATTTGGCCTTCATTGTTTGTTTAGTGATGAATCCAAAACTGATTCTGCTGATTCGAAAATATTGGTGGACATTTTCGTGGCTTTCAGTTCTTCACTTTCAGACTACTATACAATCAATGTTGTCAATTTGCAGAGCTTAATTGTATAGAATAGGTCGAGTTGATGGTAGGATTCCTCAAGTGAGTTTCGTCATATTCACGGCAATGTGCAATAGTACAACTCAATACTGTGAACATCTATGATCCACGCTATCCTATGGTTCAGCATACAATCCTTAGATCAGATCCTTGTGCTATATTGGAAATAGAAAAAAAGTTGTCACGTTTGGTCACAGGCCATGTTGGGATACCAGATTTTGTGAGAGCTGATCTGGTCGATAACTGGATCGGGCGCCTTGACAAAGATCCTGCCAGTCTGTGCCAGCCAGGATAGTGTGAGTGAGACTACTTTGCTCCATCAGAAACCATGTGGTCTAATCTGGACATTATCTCAGCGTCTGTGGTGATTGGAGGTTTCCCAGTTCACAACCGTGGGTTAGCTTTTTGCCTTACTGGAGTTCTTTCTTTCTCAAAATAGTGTAATAAGGTTTAAAATTGAGCTGGTTCATCTATACGATCTTTAGTTTGCTTCAAATAACTTGAGGATCCAAGAAATTTATTTTGGAAAAAAGTGAGTCAACATAGCCATCCAGGCTGTCCGAGAGTTACACGAGATAAAGAATCTACCTGTTTTGACATCTGAGATTCACACTGTCCTTCAGACCAAGACTCTGGGTCCATGGCAGGAGGAGTGGATTCAAGTTGTATGTAACAACTGCATGCAATAAAGCATGACATTACATCTTGGAGTTCGTCATCATGGCAACATTGTAGGGTTCAGCTGATCGTGGTGAATGTTCTGGTAGATCGCACGTCCGTGACACGATGACTTAAAAAGCCGACAAAGCAACTGTAACATTGTAAATCACCTTGCTATTAATCATTTCAAGTAATGGAGGCAAATAACCAATATGTTGACATTTTGTTATTATAACAACGCAGAAATATGGCCTGAAAGCAAAATGGCACATATAGGTGTTAAATTAATACAGATGGGAACCAATTTCACTTTATTTCTGAACCTAAATGTCACGCTACATGAGCGTGCATTGAACCCTGACCATTGAGACTACAGGCCGAAGCCATATCGTTCATCAACACTGAAGCCACTTCAGTATGGGTGAGTGTTGTGACTTCAGCCATTGGTCTTACATGTGACGGGTCACTTCTGTCTCAAGCAGCCCCCAACATGTAAGCCTGGTAGGCAACTGAAATAGGTTTGCATCTGTAATTATTTACAGCATAGAAAAGCAGATTAGTGTGGTGAGTCATCATAATGTTTTTCCCCCCACGAAATGCTTTTCTGGAACAGCAATTAAAATCTAATCGTTGTATATAACCGTAATGACTGAATACTGAAAGAAAAATGAATTAAAACATATGCGATTCTGTATGAGGACTGAGGAGTGTATATTGTGTAGGTCACGTAAATATATGTGTTTCATTGAAACTCAGTTTGCTTTAAGGTTTATCAATTCATAAAATACGTTACTGGTTAACCTAAACACGTTGAAACAAATCCATATAATGATTATTGCTTTGCTGCCTGATGTACATAATTAATATTATAAAGTTCTACCAACTAATTCAAAAATATATTCGTCTGTTACCTAGTGAATGAAATAAGATCAAAAGCAAGAGCAATCCGTCATTTACAGCTTGTACTGCATTATTGTACTGCATTATTGTGCTAAAAACTTAAAGCGATACGAAACAATTACCATTTCGCAGTGGAATAAAACATCAAAATTTCTGTAGGCTTGTTTTTGAAACCTTTCGATATGAAACTTATACTTGGATCATACAGTTTTGTTTGAAATTTTTATGTAGTTTGTTAGCAGTTTATAATCAGTTTGTAATTTGTAAGCAGTTTTATTGCAAAGTATTACAGGCGCCGAGAGCACTTACAGTAAACAATTCCGGTTGTTCAAAATACAATAGAAAGTGTTTAATTTTTCATTTGGAAAAAACTGGTGATACGATGGTTGCAATACATGAGGTAATCGTAACCAATAACGTAGAAAGGTTCGTTGTAGCTGAGTAAGTTTGAGCTATTTGCCACTGATTATGAAAACATAATGAAATTGTTAGCAACTGGATACTAAGTTATCTGCATAGAGCAAAACGCCTTTTTTCGGCTTGGAGTATTTGGCCACGATTAAATTGCCTGTAACTTAAGAAGATTGTTTTGCATCTCAATGTTTAAACTTTATGTAACGTTTAGTTACTTCAGTCCTACGAATTTATTCAAGTCCAGAGTTTGAATTTACTTTTTGTAAAATATTTTGTGACTTACAGTCGAATGGAACCAAATTAATAACCAGTTTGGCTAGGAACCCATACTTATTCCTACATTTTATTTGCAGGGTTCTATTCCGAAGTTATGCAATTTTGAATACCAGGAAACGGTATGAGTGCAACATTATCTAATTACAATATGATTTTTTTAATTGATATTTTGTTCCTTTTCCCTTTGTTAATGCCTCTAATGCCTGTTACTACGTGCAGCTAGAAGGAATCGATGAATCGACCTATTCTTATGTTCTCTTGTCCCACGGGTTTTTATTTACACAAAATCAAATAAATATAAACCGCCAGCTGTCAACCCATCGATAATTAGAAAACAAAAACGAGCTCGTTTGATGTTTACGGTAAGGTTTAACTGATCCGAAGTCAAAACAGCAAAGTAACACAAATAAACCTTCCTGTAAGGTTTCACATACCGCAATGCTCCTGCACTGTGTATTCCACGTGAAATCTTACTGCTGTATTCACTTGTTTTTACAGTTTTTACTTTAGAAAACGATATGTCTGATTGGTTCATTCTGCTTGGCTAAAGGACATCGCTGAACAATCGTAAAAAACTATACTTTTAGTGTGCTTAGTACAGTCCTACAGATTAACCAATTCAGGGTTCGTGCGACTCCTTGAAGTCCTGGAAATATTGTTTAAAATAAAAATGAAATACCAGTCCTGAAGTCTTGCATATGCAATCTTAAAAACTGGTGTATGTATCAATAGGATGAACGGAGAGGAGACGAACTGACTTGGCTGATGATGAAAAATTTAGCCCCCAAATTAGGCAAGTGTGTATTCTATGTTATACACTATATTATTCTTACAACAATTTTGAAAGTTGAGATATGGTTTTGACTTTATTTACTTGTCTAATGGTTGAATACAGTAGTAAGGTTTCACATTAACTAAACAGTACAGGAACACTGCGGTATGGGAATGTGAAACCTTACACGAAAGATTATTTGTGTTACTTTGCTGTTTTGACTTCGGATCAGTTAAACTTTAACTTGAACATCAAACGAGCTCGTTTTTGTTTTCTAATTCGTAATACTTTGACATACCAAGCTGGTTGTCTGCACTCGTTGCAAAAGGCACTGAATTTCTCTCTCTTCGCTCGCTCATTCAGTGTAAGTCTTTCTTTTAGAAGTTGGTTTGTCCGCAGCTAACTATAAGCGGATTTTTCCGTATATGTAATATAGGACAGCAAGCCAAATGGGGAACGGACACTTTAGCTTTATCACGGGAAAAATAGGCTAGTCAATATGGTCGAAAAAAAGGCCAAACCCGGAGGTAATTGTAATAGACGTAAACTTTGCTGTTTCTGCCTCAGAAAGACCAGCTGAACAACATACTAAAAGACTAGAAAAATCTTAGTGGCGGAAGAATTCTAAAATAGCCGCCATCTTGAAAAAATGACTTCCGGTTGTTGTTTTTCGCATATATCTCGTCACTCGTCACTCCCACGACAAAAACAACTGAGAACAAATTTAAAGTACACAAAATTCCATACAAAACATGTCCTATTTACTTTTTATCTTGAACAAGGTTTGGTTGATATGAAGTTTCTTTTCTGTGTTGCAACCAAAGATTTCAACCAACATTGGGTTGGATAATCAATCCTGG
Source organism: Lithobius niger (assembly GCA_023313725.1). Lineage (NCBI taxonomy): Eukaryota > Metazoa > Arthropoda > Chilopoda > Lithobiomorpha > Lithobiidae > Lithobius > Lithobius niger. Next base: position 77,934 of record JAHWFP010118626.1, on the reverse strand, counting down.
TCATTAGATTTATTGTAACAGACCGGAAAAACTAAAAGCTGAACTGTAATGAAGGACAAAATATACAGCCATTTACATTGCTGTTGATTGCGTCAGAATAAAGGGAAGTACATAAGATGAAGGGTACACAAGAATAGGAATACCCTGCACATTGCAGTGTGAAGTATTAGTAGTTGCAGTCGTGTGTGAACTTCAGGGATTACTGCATGACAAAATATGAACGAAGAAAGAAATGATAAAATTCCCAATTTGGCTGATGTAACAGTTAATAAACCATAGACTTAATATTTCTGAAAAAAAGATAAAGATGAAGATAAGACGGTGAGACGTTTTGTACGTCCACAAGCAAAAGTATGATAAAATTTAACATATCCCAATGTAATCGACATTTTTGTAAATTGTGGGAAGTGTACAGGCTAGGGGGATGACAAAACGACTAAAGGCGATGTGTTGAATGAGTGAGCAAAGCGAACGAAAATCTGTGTTAGTTAGCCAGTGTTTGATAAAATGAGATTGAAGAACTTACGTATGTGAAGCGTGTACAGAATATACACCAAACTGTGTCAATTTGGCTAGTAACGGCTAATTGGACAACGTAAATTGTGAAAATTATCAATCTGAAAATTCATAGACATAAAAAGACTCCAGAAAAAAAATGTAGAAAAGGGCAATATTCCTATTATTTACAAACGGAGAGAATTACTTTGGAAAGTTTCAGCAGCATACTTCATAGTTCTAATTGGTAGAGAAAATAAAAGTCCGCAGAATGACAACTCAGTTTAACACGTATTAACTTAAGTTTAGTTGATTCAGTTTGGATGCAATGTTAGTTTGTTACGTTGGGGCATTAGAGCTGGTCACTAAACAATTTCTAATAAATATCGTCTTGAATAATGTAATAGTTATTGGGACGCAAATGTGTGAAATATTTGATTTAATATCAGCAATGTAACAATTGCTTATAAAACACACATGCTTTATGAAACTGTTGGATCATTTACTTAGATGTAGGTCTCATTTGCATTTTTGTTTCTTGTTCTTTCCGTAGTTTCTTAATAGCCTTGCAAGGAGAGGTATCGACAAAGAGGTATGATAAAGTGTCAGTTTTTTTTATAATTGCAAGCTTGTTAAAAATTGTTTACTGATAACAACAGAATTTTTTTTTAACAACAACCACAGAGTTTTTAATACTTCTATTAAGCTAAAGAACAATTTGTTTACCTATTATACATACCGAGAAGATAGTCAAACGTTTAAAAACGCTACTTTGAAGAGTATGTATTATGGTATAATAGTTACTTTTTTGCACCAATAACGAATTCGACCTATTATAATGATCTTGTCAAGTGCTCCTAGCTTGTGATAAGCACTCATGTGCAAAAAAAAAATCCTGAGTCAAACCAACTTTAAGGCGCACAAATCAGAGTCGCATTTTTAAGCGGGATAGAAAATTAATTAACGACTTATTAAAGATTTAACTGAACAAAAAACGGCTCACTAATTAGAAAAGCATCAGAGCTCGCATCCTTATGCAACTCACAGCTGTAAAGGAATACAAATAAAAACGAATTATAGTTCATTCGAACGAAACAAACTATAATTTGAATTCCAGTTCCAGGGAACAAGTATTGTTTTTACTCCTAGGTAACAGGTAATATAAATAAGGAATAGCAATTTTTTTAAAAATTTAGCCATGTCTGTGAGACTGTGTACGGATGTGATTCATTTGGTGTGTAATCAGGGCATTTCGTTATTTTGTCTTTGTTTGGTCTGTGTTTGTGGAGTTATATTTTAATTCTTTTTCGTTTTAATAGCTATGTTTGAGTGCATTTGTAAAATGTCAAAAACGGAGGTTGTGTCTTGTTAAGAGTATTTGTTGGATGAATAACAGGGAAGATTGTTTTATTCTTTGGTAGTATCAGAAAATCAACATAGTTTGTGTTATAAATGGGCCATGTCTGTGAAAGAAAGTGTGTGAGGGGGTATGTTTAATTTGTGTGCTATACAGGGTGTTTTATTATTTGGATATTTGTTTTGTTTTGGTTTGTTACCTTGAATAGGAGTTGAAATTGTTGTTCATTTTGTCGGAGTGAACTATAATCCGTTTTTATGTATGTGCCTTTACAACTGTGAGATCCGTAGGGATACGAGCTCTAAAGCTTTCTTTCTAAATTTCCGTTCATGGATAACCCGGTTTGGGTTCGGCTCCCTTAAGTAAAAACAATAACAACTTTCCGATAGTGAGTATTCCTCAACACATGTCCGATTTAAAAATATTTACAAACCGCATTTATTATTTAAAAAAACACATTTATTAAAAAAAATAATGTTACAACGACACATCGGACACAGGCAGTTGTTTGCGAGTGTACTGCGATTGAATTAAGTGACAGGAAAGTGGCTCTTCTTTTCGTTTGCCCTTTTGCTTTCGTAGCGCCCGATTTAATTTTTTTCTCTTAACAAACGATTATTCGACTGACCCCTAATCACCAGTTCTCGTTTTTATGTGAAAGAATGATTTTATTATTAAAGCAACACGTTTCTTTTGGAGATGAAATCTTCTACACGACTTCATTTTTCACTACAATTAATTGAAAATTGTAACGTATGAACGAATTATCTTCATTCTTAAGGACCGATGTTTTTAGCTAGGACCAAAAAAAACCGGTGTGGTTGGGAGTCCTAAACATTAAGTATTAATTTTCTACTGCCTTACACACTAGACTAACGTTACACTATAGTGTATGCGAAGTACAGCATATTATTGTACTAGCAGTTTTGTTTATCATTGTTTTAAATAAAATTTATGAATTTTGGTTGTTTTCCGTACTGGATCAAAATATCTTTTTTTTTTATATATTATTTCGTTGGGCCAGTCACTAATGAAAGGTACGCATGGAAGTTCCAAGTCATTTTGTGTGAGCATTCTTTGTAAGTCTTCTTTGAGATATTAGTTTTGCTTTAAAATCTTAATACCAATTTAAATTACCATCTTACCTTGTGTGACACGAGAACTGCATTGATTCACAGCAGTGTTCCATTCGAGACATTAGTAACCACACAAAACGCACCGAACATACCCTCGCAATCTGCGTTATTCAAGTCGAAATTGGGCCAAGAAATACCAACTCTGAGCTCTTTTATTTGTCAATAGGTAACACCTAAAAAATGTAGATGGGCTTGTCTTTCCTGAGTAATTACCACACTGTCGGAACCTTGGAGCAGTCACCTCACTTCGTTTGGGTTATTGATTTTGATTATTTCCCAAAACTAAAAGTGAAACGGCAGATTCTCACGCTATCTTGCAGCCACGTGTCAGGTCTTGGGGCATTCTCTCAGACAAATTCTTCCATCTGGCTAGCTTTGCGCCGCCGCCGCTGTCAATAAGAAGATTGCAATAAAAATCGTGCCGCTCTACGAATCAAAAGAAGAAGCTTAAGAAAAATTTGGACCTACTAAATCTACAATTGCCACTGTTTGCGTGTGCAATGTCCGTGTACGGTACCTTAGGGGCATACAGGAAAGCATAAACCACTGGAATTCCCCTTTAATGATGAAGGGGAATTCTAGCGAATGTTCACGTATCAATCCATTCAAACTTTGGGTAAAATAAAATTCCCCTTAAAAAATACCACCAGGGACATTTGTATTTCCCACAGTCGCAATTGATGCCATTTACTATTGATGATTTCCCAACAAAGACCATTTTGGTACGTAAAAAATAGGCCTATGTAAAAAACGTAAAAATGCAAAAAAGTACGTACATAAAGAGAAAATAGTTCTAAAAAATGTTTTTGCATAGAAACAAACTACTATTCTGCAAAGTTCCGTATTCCCTTTTTTATTATATTCTAAACAGCACCCCATAAGTTTTCACTCCAGAAACAGAAATCTGGACTTTGCATATGTCCCTAAACCTTTCCCCTAAATCTAGCACAGAGTTTATATTTGGTTATGGTTCATATTTATGCCAAACCGAAACTCTGTGCGAAACTGAGGGACATGGTTTGCAAAGGATCCTAAATCTATTACCCACTTTACTAACACTGTCTTCTGCAAATCGCCTGGCTGAAATCGTACAACGTTCGTTACTTAGGCAATGTCCCCTATGACATGAGGGAATTAAAGGTCTACTGCTTGATTATGCAAGCCTTGTGTGGTCTCCATATGTTCTGAAAGATAAAGGTATAAGAAGATTAGTAATCGGTGCAGTGTCATTTCACTAAAATGCTGACTGGTATACACAATTTTCGGTGAGCAAATAAGTTTGCAGTAAGAAAGCAGTCCTTATCTTGGTTTTGAAGATTATTCATGGTCGCTTTGGTGTCGACCTTCTTTTATTTTTATTTTACATAGTGCTTTGGACTCTTGGCCACAGTTTAAATTGGTCCTTCAGACATCTAGACTGGGCAGTCTGGATAGAATTCGAATTCTCTGACTGAGAAAAAACACTCTCTGAAAAACTGTTGATATTTTTAAGAGGTTATTGAAGTTAGAAAACCTAACTCACCTTTTAAAAAGGCCAGGTTACAGTATTTAAACGTAAGTATATTATTTTGCTTTAAGTTGGACTGGTGAAAGGAGCCCTGCCCTTCCAGCTCCAAATTATTTCTCATGTGATTGACATTTATATTATTATATTTTTCTTATTCACATTTCGTCAGAGATGGACTCAAATATGAGCTGCCCTGCGCTAGTAACTCATGTACTAAGCCATTGATTAACCATTTCTCATTGCTTTTTCAGCAGAATTGGAATAGTTTGAATTTTATTTACGTTTCTCATGGTTGAATAGAGCAGCACGGGGTAATGTAGACTAAACACTGCGCGGCATTTTGGCAACTGAAACCTTACACGAAAAATTACTTGCATTACTTTACCGTTTTGAGTTCGGTTCGGTCAAACCTTACCTTAAACATCAAACTGTTTTTTTCTGTTTTAATTATTTCGGTAAGGCATTGATGGTTATGAGACTGTTCAGTATCAATCATTGTTATTTGATTGTTTAATTTGTTATCAGTTTTCGATATCTGCTAATATTATTCTCTATTTTTTCATCATGTAAAACCGCATGTTTTTTTTTATCACATTGCAGAAAAAGAAAATAATCTCGTCGTATTATTCTTTTTTTGCAGGAATTTTTAAAGGCACCTTGCGGGCAGATATTCAAATGGCGGGTAAGATGATACTAGTTACTAGTTAGCTATAAAATTTGATGGTAAAGCCAAGAACTGCTCACGCTGTAAATGTATTCCAACCCTCATCACAAGGTCATCTGGAAAAGAAGCTGTGGGTTTCGTTTCGTGCCTTCAGGCTAGTTGATTCAACAGTGTCATAACTTATTTTATCAACGCACCACAAAAAGGAATACAGGTCAACTGGTACTGAGCCAGGAGGCGAGACGTGTGGTTTCTACCCTGTCGGCCTTGGCTTGAAGTGGCCATTTCCTTTTAATATGTTACACACTCTTCCACGTCTAGTTGGCGCATGCATGGTCTAATTGAATAATTAGAGTAGGCCCGAGCATCCTCTTCTGATCCCACGAACCCCCAAAGCTGTAGATGAAACGGGGTACCAGCAGTACATACCGTACGCAGTTACTCTGTAATCTAGAGGACGTTTGGGTATGGATCAAGCCTGGTGTTAACCATGAATTGAAATAAAGGAAACTCAAAGAGGGGATAAGTTGGCCGTTACATATTTATTCATTTACTGGGTGTGGCCCTTTCACCCTGTTATCGCTTCTCTCCCTCTAATTACTTTTCCCTTAGTATTCAGAATGAAACAGCTTACGTTCGTGCATACGAGACTGGCTAAGTAGAAATCCAGATTCTTGCTGCACAAAAGTTCATCATGATGTATCTCCCAGAATGGAGTTCACAAAGTAAAGACTTTTCTTGAATTTTAATAGGTGCATGATGCTCACATTCATCTTTGGATGCCTCATGCATTGTCGGTGCAGTTTAGAAGTCATTACGGAAAAAGCAGAGGTCAACTTAATTGACACATTCGTTAACCCACATCTATATGATCCAACACGCAATGGGTGTGGATTTGCAATATCGCTAGCAAACGTTCATGGGCATACGACCGCCCGCGCACTGAGCGACTTGGCCGCGCGGCCAGGTCGCTGCAGCCAATCAGAATGCGTACCGTTTATGTCAAACCACGCACTAATCATTTTCATTGGCTGCAGCACCCTGGCCGCGCGTCCAAGTCGCTCAGTGCGCGGGCGGCCTACAATACAATGCTAGCAAAGCTCTCCCGAAATACACACCAACAACAACAGTCGAGTCGCACTAAGGTAAGAGACATCTACAAGATCATGACAGCAATAACAAACGTTACATTATTCAATAAATACCGGAAAGTTAGAAGGAAAATCTTGTAAACGCCTGGACGGCCTGAGCGCACCAGCCAACGTTTGGGTCTGTTGAAGTCAATGTATGACACCGAGAATCTCAGGCAATTTAAATGTTACCTCCTGTTCTATGCCCCCGTGGGAGGTCAAAGCATTTTTGTGTTGACAAGGCTTTCAAGAAAGGGAAGATATTCAGAACTAAGATTTGAAATCCCACTCAACGTTACACCTTTTAGGAGGATCCTCAGGACCATCGTCATCACCTACAGAGATGTGCCCAGAAGTGCCTCGAGTGGCATGCACACTCTGACCACTGATAGGCCTACCAGTGACAGCAGTGGGAATAGGCAGCTGAGGACCTCTCCTCGTACACACAGTGTTAGTGTCAGAAGTGCTCAAGTTCACTGAGATTAGACGCTGAATGCACACAACGTGAATACATAGGGAGAGTGCTACTGACTTAAAATAATCCAATCCATTCGACTCTTCTACAAAACGGATGTTAGTCTGACCTTCCAATTGTTTTGCTACAGGGTCTAAGATCCTGTGAGCCCTAAACAAGTCATTATATCCCATGTAAATTGTAGGAACACCTATTTCTCCAAATTTCTGGGATCTCGCTGTTGGATGCAGCAAGATGTAGCAGAGGCAGTCATACCTGCATCTGGAATCGTGCCATTCCACACTTGAATGGGGGAATATTTCATCCGGCTGGAGTTGTTACGTACATAACTGGCCTCCAAACAAGCCGTACCCCATAAAACTGAAGGGAGTCCCACGCCCTCAAGAAACGAATGCCTGATTGTTTTCAATGTGATGTTCAATCTCATGCTGATTGCGTTGTCCTGAGGTACACATGGGACTGTGAAACTATGCTGCATTCCATTGTTATGCAAGAACTCTTGCAACGATACGTTTTATACATGAAAGCTCCATTGGTTACTAGTTAAGATAAAGTCAGGCTCGTTTCGTATCCAGATAACAAATCTCAGAAATAAGAATATCCACTATGTGGGCTTTGTTCGCAAGAATATGGGTGAAGCAGTGTTTATTCCCCAGATCTACGATTGCAAACAACGCGGCCTCCGTTGAAGGTAGATAAGTTTGTGACAAAATACTAATAAACGGACCATAAAAACATATGTTACACAATCTTTCTTTCCAGGTTAGGTGGATGACTCGACCTTCTTATTTTGTTTTTAAACAGACATCGCACGATGGTAAAATCTTTCTAGTTCAGTTAGGTGCTTTTAGGGTGCCATGAGCTATCATCTACATCATTAAGGACGTATGATGTGCGTGCGTGCGTGCGTGCGTGCGTGCGTGTTTGTACCTCTACTCCTCTGGAACCAAGGCACCTACAAAGATGGGAGTAGGACCAAACAAAAGATATAATTAAATTGCGCTTTTAATAGGCCTATTTTCATCGCTATAACTTGATATTATCACCCTCAAATATGCAAAGAAAACTGAAATCTAACGTCAAAGTTTTTTTAAACCCTCTTGATGATTGTTCATGACGTCATAGTTTGTTCATGAAAACCTCCTCGAGCGAAGAGAGATGATCTGGAAAAGAATGCACGGACAACGTATTTCGCAACAAACCACATATACATCTAAAAATTGGTTTTGTATTAATTGACTTGATGCAGGGAAAAATCAAAACAATAGATTTGGTTTTAAAACGGTGTTTGCGTTGATTGAGTGAGCGAAGCGAACGATAATCAGCTTTTGTCATCAGAAACAGTGCTTTTCTGATAAATTGCTGGATCTTAACTTTTTGCTCGACTCCTTGGACGTAAAAAAATAATACTGACCGTCTCGCGAGATAACCGATATCTCATACTACACTCTTATAATTTGCTTGATCGTTTTTTCTGTGGAAGGTCTGTATCATAAGTGTTGCAGCAAGAAATCTCCTCGAGCGCAGTGAGACGACGCGGAATGAGCGAGCGAAGCGAGCGACTCCGCTAGTCCATCTAATCCATTTGTGCGAGATGTGGCCCATACATCTATGAAGAAGATTAATATCAAGACTGTTACATGGCTCATGCCAATATACAGTACCTATGTTAGCCAGCCCAGCGTCACCAGCAGGCTGGTATACTGTGACAGCATTACAGTCAGCAGGTACTCAATGTAACATTGGTCTTGCTTCAGCCTTAATCTTAGGTTTAGAGAATGATAAATTACCTCCATCAATATTAACAGTAATGGCAAAAATAGGGCAAACCCCTATCAATATTTACAGTATATGGAAAATTACCCCTACTAATATTTTCAAAACAGTCCTTATCAACATTTTTTTTAAAACAGGGAAATTCGGGAAATTCAGGAGGTAAGTAGTTTCGTAGGTTACGCAAATTAGGTAAATTGTAATTAGCAACAGAAACACAAGGTACACAGCCTGTAACATTTTGATTGCTATATAATTGCTCCCCATCTAATTTGTGCGTATTTTCAGAAACATGATCCACAAAATGTGTTTCTTTTAATTAGTACTATAAAACATGATCAACACAATATGTGATATACCAATTGGGATACATCACTATAGAGAAACGTTTTCGTGTATCTCAGATACATCATAGAAATTGTCAGTATTAGATACCTTACAATCACTATAGTAAACATGATTGGAGATAGGGTGCTCAGGGGTATAGTCGGTCAAGTTTGGACAATCCAAATCAGCCACAACAATTGAAGAATGACCCGACAAATCTAATATTGTATCTTGGACGAATAAAATCGGATTAGTCTCAGTGGAAGACACTGATTCAGATTTTTTGTCCCGAAAATTATGATTTTCCAGGAACTCGGCAAAGTTAGGTTAGGGGGCTGTTCATCTTTCTGTTTTTTTGTGGAGGGGGTGCCGAAAAAAATTGTTTTTGAGACTGAAATTCTGTTGTGTTAGGATCGCACTTTAAACGCTGTTTATAATTCGTAGAATAAAATGATTTAGGTTGAGTTTCTGTTGTGGTCACAGTTTTACAGGAGAAGATGAATAAATTTGCTCAAGTGTAACAACGTCTATGTCTAACAAATTATTACAACTTGTGAAAGGAGGGGTCACACTACATGTATTTGGACAAATCAGTTTTTATGGTGCCGTCGGTGTCACATTTTCTGGTTTTAAACAGACATTAGTGTTTCTTAATAAAAATGGTACGAGTAATGCTGAAGAGTTTGCTTAGCATGACCATAAACCTCAGTACCATATCGTAAAATACACTCAATCCAAGAGTAGTAAATTCCTTTTAATCTCATCATTAAGAATATTTTCAATCCCGTACAAACTAGTCACTCTTTACCTCAATTTAATAGTTAATTTCTATATAAAATTTTCAAATTTCCGTTTACTATAAATAATCATTCCAAGGTATTTTACATTTCAAACTTCACTCCAATTTTTACTTTTCAATTGGCAATTTTTTGCATCACAGCCATTTGCGGAAAAGCATATATTTAATCCCTGTTCAATTTTCCTATGTGAAGAGTGTGTACAAATAAAGTTTGTTTTCCTAATTGTAATATAAATCTTTTTACAGCTGCACCATCTAACAACGTAATTAAATTTATTCTGAAATTGTTTCATCATAGCTCAATAAAATACATCATGAAAAATGAAATTAAAATAATTTCTTCCAAAATAAAAGAAAAACTTCCATGTTATCGTTTCTATTATTAGTAACATTTACAAAAATGATGAAAAGCAATGGTCTTAGTACATATCCATGTCACATTCCATTCCTTTGATATTCAGTAATGGTCAATTCAATTTTAGTATTAGTATTTTTTCCATCTAAATAATTTTCCCAAAAGTTGTACATTTTTCCACGTAGCTCCAGCTTGTAACATTTATTTAAAAAAAATTATGATTAGTGATGTCAAATGCATTTTACAAGTTAGTGAGAACGGCACAAACAAATTTACTTCCATTAATTGCAATTGAGACTGTATCACTGTTTTTTTTTTAAACCGTTACTTTAACCACGTGATTTTCTAAACCATAAAATTTTTATTTAATTGATTATTACTGTATCGAAAATTTGTAATTTAATTAGCATATGCTTTTTGATAATCTTATTAAATAATGACATTAACGAAATTGGCCTGTAGTTATTTAAATTCTTCTTTTTCCTTTGTTAAAATTGGTCTAAGTACGTGAATTTTGAAGACATTTGGCTAAGCTTCACGATCAATAATTTTTGTGGTAAATTTCAAAATCGTAATTACAGTATTAAATTATGTAGTTTGAAATGTTACAAAATCGTCAGCACCTGTCGCGTGAGGAACTTTTATCTCCTTAATTATTTTATAAATTTCCATAACAAAACTAGGACACCAATAATTTTGGAACTTCAAATCCCACCATGTTACTTCAGCTTTCATTTGCATATCCTTATCAGAACTAACTTTACCGTTATTTTTTAATCCTATCGTTATTAAACTTGTTAAGTAGGTTGCTGTACTTTTCCCACTGAATTTTTTTAAATTATCAATGTTGAAAGTTTCTTTAATACCGTTCATTGTTGTCAAAATATTTCTAGCATTATTTACTAATACTAGCAGAGTCGCTCTCTCATTCTGCGTCGTCTCGCTACGCTCGAGGAGATTTCTTGCTGCAAGACTTATGATACAGACAGACCTTCCACATAAAAAACGATCAAGCAAATTATAGGAGTGTAGTATACAATATCGGTTATCTCGGGAGAAGGTCAATATTATTTTTTTACGTCCAAGGAGTCAAGCAAAAAGATCAAGCAATTTATCAGAAAAGTAGTGTTTCTGATGACAATCGCTGATTTTCGTCCGCTTCGCTCACTCAATCAGCGCAAGCATTTCCTCAGAAACTTGACTGAATCTATGTAACCACCAAGAACCACACATCATTTGTAATTTGTGTTAGTACACACTTTATATGGGTTTTCTTGTTTCACTTATTTTAATAATATTGTTCTTTACGTCCTGCTCAGTACAGATTTTTCTATGGGCGTATTATCCCTTCACTTTCTGATGATCCCTCACTTGGAGAAACATCTGCAGAACGTCAGTTGTAATCTCCTACGAAGGTGAGAGATGAAAAATTGATACAGCAAAGCGAGCCACACATTGAAAAGGTTTACTTTACGTGGAAATCGCTCGCTTTGCTTGTTCAATCCACGCACCACCGTGCTTCAGAAACACGAATGTTTGGCACCGTTTTAAAACCAGGTTTCCATGCATCAACACAGTGGATACAAAACAAATTTTAATATCTATATGTATTACGTTGCAAAATATGTCGTCCGTTCAGGTTGTTTTTTGCGTATTTTTTTCCATCTCCCGATCATCTAGTGCACAACTAATAGCTTCAAGACGATCCATGATTCATGGAATTTCTATGTACTGATTATTGTACTTATTATTTCGATATACTGACTGTGCAAACTAATTGCAAATGTTGCTCACAGATCGTTTCTCACGTTCCTCAGCAAGCCTGCATTTTATCTTAATCATTCAACGCATACGATTTGTTTGTTTGCACACTTGTACGTCTTCTTCTCCAGAGGTAATTCCATATGAAGGTGAGAAATGAAAGATTGAGAGAGAGCAAACCGAAACACACATTGAAAAGGTTTAGTTTACGTGGAAATCGCTCACTTTTCTCGCTCAATCCACTCATCTCTGTGCTTCAGAAACACGAATGTTTGGCACCCTTTTAAAAAGCAAATCTATTGTTTTGATTTTTCCATGCATCAAGTCAGTTATATACAAACCCATTTTAAGAACTACATGTGGTGTGTTGCAAAATACGTCGTCCTTTTAGGTTATTTTTTGCGTGCATCCTTTTCCATATCATCGCACTTCGCTCGAGGAGGTTTTCATGAACAAACTATGACGTCATGAACGAACCTCATGACGTCATAAACAAACACCAGGAGGGTTAAAAAAACTTTGACGTTAATTTTTCAGGTTCTTTCGCTTATTTGAGGGTGATAATATCAAGTTACAGCGATGAAAATAGGCCTATTAAAAGCGAAATTTAATTATCTTTCGTTTGGTCCTACTCCCATCTTTGTAGGTGCTTTGGTTCCAGAGGAGTAGAGGTACAAACACGCACGCACGCACGCACATCATTCGATTTTAATTATGTAGATATTATTAATGCCGTAACGTTATTTCTTAGAAGTTTGTAATTATTCATCATGTGAAAGTTGTTATTTTAAAAGATCGCAGAACCTAACTCATTTATTTTGGTACCATCAACCAATTCAGCGTTATTTATTATTTCCTAGTAGGAAATGTATTGTCAGGCAACATTTTTTAAAAATAAAGGAATTATTTTCTGCTAAAATAATTATATTGGTATTATCCCAATTTAATTACACTATATTGCCACTGTTGGTATTGTCGATCAACTCAAATTTCATGTCTTCCTGACAATGTGGAAAAATTGTGAAGAGAGAGATTTACTGCCAAAATAGTAGCCTACTTTACCAAAGGAGGTTTGCTATATTTTAAAACTCTGTGCCTCTGTCTGTTCAGGCAAATTCTGTCAATCTGCTTTTCACATCGGTACAGTACTTTGTACATACTTACGGCTTCATGGTTGCGTTTGCTGTGGAGAAAAGAAACGTTAAAATGGAATTCGCATTACCTTTAACTGGAGAATTGTATAGGTATTAAAATGGGGTGGGTCACTGCCCTTTTCCTAACATGAATCAGCCACTTGAAAACAACAAACAACAACAGTGCCAGGCATAATTAAGAGAGTGTGGCAAGATTTGGATCAAAGGCTTTGCGTGGCAGCACAGATATTATAATTCATGTATGAAATGTTGCATTATTGTATAGCACTTGGCTACGTTTTGTGAAAAAGAATACACTTTGCCAAGGCTGAGGAGATTTCTTCCAAAAAAGCAACATTAATTCGCACTAAGGCAAACCTATGTAAGGTTAAACAATGTGTTGTGTACATAGTTATATTTACAGGAATTAGCTTAGTTCCATGGTGGTTGCTTGTTTCCCACCTATGTCCCAGCTTGTTTTAACCCCAACATATGTTTGCTATAACTTGGATCCATAGTATTGCCATTTTCCACACTGTCCTAGCCCAGAAAATTTTAGGTCAACAAATTTTATAGCTCTATAATTCATATATTACCCTATAACCATATAGGTCTATGGTCTATTTTCTCAGTACTTTATGAATCCTATATTTTACATGGTTGATTATCGCACCGCTGGATGTATTACATTTCTGGCAGTATGTTTGTAAAAAAAAAATTATCTTACAGTCACGACTGCAGCTAATGAAATATCACCCCAGCTCAATATTTGCATCACAGCTCTAAACCGGAATCCAACAGTAACCAGTTCCTAGTGTAAAGACGTTCGAGCTTTATTTTTTATTTATTATTTTTTATAATTTTAATTTTTTTTATAGGTGCTTGCCAAAACTGACAAAGGAAACGACGGGGATAGGTACGAATCCCGAAATATTCGTTTATATGAAGGACATTGCTTAGACTTTGATGCAGGTAACGATGATGAAATTTTACCAATCACTTCAAACTACATTTATCACGCATGATGTATTTGTTTAATTGTGTTTGGCTTGTACCATAAGCTTCGTCGAATTGGCAATAAATAAACACAAATCAGTAAAGCATTTTAGATTTTCGTTAAGAATTCAAAACGAATTTCCACAATTGCCTATTAAAAAAAATTAAGGTTCTCATGGGCGTATTAGTGTAAATAAGTCTGCGGTTCAACTATTATTTTTTTTCTATAAATGGGAAATAGTATTTTTTAATAACTTCACAAAAAAATGACGGATTTACCATTAGCTGTTTTGAGGGCTGTCAAAAGGTGTAAATCTCATATCGATATGTTAAATGGTTCTAAAGTTACTGAGAGAAAATCATGGATAAAAGCCCCAAAAATTGATGTCGTTGTTGGAACAAAAAAAAATATAAAATTTTTACACAAGAGATTGTATGCTAATCAGCCTTACTTTTAATTTTATTAGGTTTTTCTGAACATCATGTCTTATATTTTATTTGTTCTACTGGGAACCATGGCATTTTTAAAAATATTTTTGGGAACCAGCCTGACTTTCTAACCATTTTGAAACTTGTTTTGCTAATTATTTTTTTTCATAGTTTTAATTACGATTTTGTAGCTTACTGACTTTTTCAAATATTGCAGTTAGGCTCCTCCAATCACCTCATTCAACTATACAATCTATACAATCTTAGTTCAATGTCGAATGATTTTGTCAGCCTTTTTAGTTTGTTCAGCCTTCAGTGCCGTACACATGTAGCCATTAGTGGAAGCTGTTCTTAATTTATCAGCAAAAAATTTATCAACCAAGATTTATCAATCTAAAATTCATCAAAATTAAACCGAAATTAGAGGCACTATAATTTAAACTGGTGAAAAGACCATTATCTTACGTCAAAATAAAGGTCACCAAAATTGGTCGAGTAATGGCATTACAGCATACCAATTTTAAATTGTTATCGTTTACTGATTATTAACCCATGATCGGAGTATTCAAAGACTACAAAGTGGTGTTTTAAAACTCGGTTTTCATTTTGTTTTTATTTTATCGTTAAACCGTCGATTTTCCAGGTTTTCAGAGATGAAAACTGCCTTTTTTTCCTGATATTTATTTTTAATTTAATTTTTTTTGTCGAAGAATGAACAGCAGGACAAATTTGTGTGACATTTCACTCTACATTGGAATGCTAAATTAAAAAATTGCACCGCCATAACTGATCTGATATGGTAACAATATCTTCATTAATTTCTTTAAACCCAATCAAAAATGGGAATGGTAAGCTAATCCTACTGAAACGAAGTCATGCATTAAGTTAAAGCAGAAAGTTACTTGCTAGTAACTCCCATAGGCTACAGAAATCTTGATTTTCGACCAGCACGCCTCACGAGTCTTCATCAGAAGAACACACAGTCAGACATTAAAATTAAAAAAGTAAAAGTTGTCAGCAAAAGCTCAGTGTTGAGGGGGCAGCGATGTTGGAAATTATGATGATGTCAGCAGTAGCTATGCTGCTCCAACTGGACGGTTGAAGATCTTGAGGATGGGTATCCGTTTAAACCAGAAGCAGTGATCCAGGTTAAATTAATTCATGATGTATGATTTGTGGTTAACTATTTCATGTTCTTCAAGTTGTTTACGGATTTTGGAGGAATTACAAGAGTGCTGGACATGAGATTTGTTGAAGTGATGATGGCGTATCGAGTTTGTGTGCTGTCTGCTTAGTGTTAGTCAGATGTCAGATGATCGTCAAATCCTATGCAAGGGAGGTGGTAGACGGTGACTTTAAGCAAATGTGTTAAACTGGTTGGGTGAAGATCCAAGAGTTGTTAAGGTTAGATTGATTATGGTGTAAAGTTTGGACGTTGAAGGAGTGGAGAAGCCTGGTGATGTATTTGAAAGACTGTGAAGGAACATGAGGGGAATCCCAGTTAATGGTTGGTGGTGGCCTTACGTGTTCTAACTGCATGGAGTAGAGCAAGAAGTTGGGAGGAGGGAGGGGCGAAATATTAATGGGAAAGGAGGGTTGCGGAAAACAAAGGACAGGGATTGGGAGTGGAAAACAAGGAAACCGTGGACAGGCAAGGTAGTATGTATGTGTTAGGGGAAACGGGTTAAAACAGGCAGGAGGGGAAACGAGACAAGAGAAAAACAAGGGAAAGGATGGGTAAAGATATAAAATGAAGTTAGGAAGAGCTGATTGGGCCAGAGGATGAGTAGGGGAGGTAAAGAGAAGGAGGTCAATGGAAAGGGTAGGGTGAGAAGAGGCAAATACCTTTTGTAGGAAGAGCCTGGAAAGGATCAGATGTCAGATACCTCAGCTCCTTGAAATTTTGAAACGTAGGGCAACACCAACCATCCCCAGGGTTTCCATCCGATTACTTCATTCCAAACACATCACCTGGCTTCTGCACTCATTCAACATTCAAACCTTCTCGTGACAGTGCAACCTTGAGAACTCTAATATCTTGGCCTCAACAGTCAACCCCTATCAGTTTAAATGCACTGTCTACCGTATCCCTTGTTTCGGATATGAGCTCTCCTACATCTGCACCAGTTTAGTAAAACTTATCCAGCGCATCCAGTAACGTGATTGTGCCATCTGGACATCTGACCACTCCAACTCCATCGCCACACACCACACAATAACAGGAGGGGGGGATTGAGGCTTAATGGCGCGTCGACAACTTGGTCATTAG
Source organism: Lithobius niger (assembly GCA_023313725.1). Taxonomy (NCBI): domain Eukaryota; kingdom Metazoa; phylum Arthropoda; class Chilopoda; order Lithobiomorpha; family Lithobiidae; genus Lithobius; species Lithobius niger. Next base: position 61,328 of record JAHWFP010118626.1, on the reverse strand, counting down.
CGCCAACCTCAGTCACAGTGCAGTGGTCCGGGTTGCCACTGCACCACACATTATAGAGATGTTATTCAAACCCCTAATCTAAATCTTGTCATACATCTGTACCTCCTGCAAAAATTGAAAAACACCGGACAGGAGGACAGACTTATCGCCCAACTGACGCGCAATGACATGCGGAAGATGGAACCAACGACGAACACCATCAAGATGGCGACAATCAACAAGTAAGTGCCGGACCGTAAGTGGCCGTCGACACCAAGAACATTCAGGAGGGTCAATCCCCCGCAGAAGGAAACAGTGAGTAAGTCGGGTGTGACCAATTCGCAAACGGGCCAACACAACCTCCTCACGGCGACTGCGGCGACACGCCGAGTGCCACTCCTCGACAACAATAACTACAATAACTACAATAACTACAATAACAGGACATCATCCTGACTTCAACAAAGCTCATGCCCTCTACTCTTGCAAATTCTCTGGAATCCGTAAACATCTTTAGAAATAGGAAATAGTCAATCACAAATCAGACATTATGAACCATTTACACCTGTATTACTACTTTTGGTGCAAATGGATACCCATGCTAAAGAACTTCGACCATCCTGTTGGTGCACTATAGCCAGACATGACGGCATCACAATTTCCAAAAGGGTTGTTTCCGCTACACTGAGCTTTTGCTAAGAGCTTTTGCCGTTTATAGTTTAATGTGTTAACTATGTGTGCTTCTGATGAACACTAGTGAAACGTGTTTGCTGTTGTGCAAAAAAACAGGATGGTTGAAATTCTTGAGAATGAGCGTCCATTTGTGCAAAAAGCAGTGATCCAGGTCGAAATCTTCATGATATCTGATTTGTGGTTGACTATTTCATATTTCAGGGAATTTACAGAATTGCAAGGCATGAGCTTTGTTGAAATCAGGATTGTGTCACAATATTGTGTGGTGTCTGTCGATGGAGGTAACCATTCATGGTTCTGAACGTGTTTGCGAAGTTTTAAGTATCTGGTGTTGGTGCAGGACAGCTCACATCCAAAGCTAGAGATATAATAAGCGGGTCCTTTAAGCTGATACTGGTTGATTGGTGGGATCAAGGTCAAAGTATTCTTAAGGTTGCACTGTTTGGAGTGGTTTGGATATTGAAAGTGCATATAAGCCTGGTGACGTTTTCGGAAAGGCTATGAAGAAAATGGATTGCAGTCCTGGTGATGGTGGGTGATACCTTACTTTCGAAAACTTCAGAGAGCAAAGACATCTTATATATGAGCCTTACCAAGTTCTTCCTTAGAAAAGGTCTCTACCTCCCCTGACCCCCTCGCACCTCTCCTCTGCACCTCCCCTCACCATTACCTGGGCCCAATCCTTTGCCTGTTATCCTCTTCTGATGGTTACCCTTCCTTCATGTCTGAACCCATTCCCTCCACCTTCTTGCCCTTCACGGGTTCCTCTTTTCCCCACCCTCCCCCTGCTTATTGCTCCCTCAACTTTCCTTGCCCTATTCATATTCTGTCCCCTCTCTCTTCCAAACTTCTTGTCTCCCCTCCTTGCAGTTTAAATACGTAAGGTACCACAAACCATCACCAGGGCTACCATCAAATTCATTCAACACCTTTGAACACATCACCAGGCTTCTCTCCTTCAATATCTAAATTGTACAACCAATCTTGGACCTTGACCCTACCAGTCAACCTTTCTCAGCTTAACGGCACCGTCTGCCACTAGCCTTGTTCTCCAACATCAGCACCAGCTCCTCAATACTTTTTCAGCGTAGCCAGCATCACGAATAGACAAAACGGATATATCACCACACCAACTCTATTGCTATTCACCACACAATATTGGAACACCATTCTGATTACAACAAAACTCATGCCCTGCAGTCTTCTAAATTCTCAATAATCCGTCAATAACCTGAGAAATATGAAATAGTCAACGACAAATCCGACATGAACCATTTAAACCTGGATCACTACTTTTGCTTCAAATGGATACCATCGCTCAAGAACTTCAACCATCGTGTTGGTGCACCAAATCACAGCTGACATCATCACAAAATTTCCAACATGGCTGCCCCCACGAATATGACCTTTTGTTGATAGTTTTACCTTAAACTATGTGTGATTCTGGTTATTATGGATGTACGTCAAATCAGCACGGAAATAACAGCACACGACAAAACAGCGTGACAAGAAAATTGCTTAGAATAAAACAATGTACGACAAAATAGCGCAAAACATTATTTAAATATTTGTGACAATAAAAGTTTTTTTTTTTTACAGTTCATAAAATGTAACCGTCAATAAATACAAAGTTTTTGTGTGCTTTTATTATTTAGAGAAGAACAAGTCAAAAGAAATATTATCTGCCCACAGCACAAAAGAATATCGTCTAGGCGGCTTTGTTAACCCTAGTGGAAAGAAATATTTAAAAGTATGTACTTTAGTTTTTCCTATCTAGTATTTAATTGTGAAAAATGTAACAAAGCCTAATTATAGAAGTGGTTTGAGTTGGTTTAGTGTAATAATCAAATAAATCCCTCGTGTGTATCTACAAAAATGTCAGATGGTTTCTGTCTTCGATTTCGATGATGTGCTCCAATTGTTGGCTGCTGCTCCACACATGTCCGAACAAGAAGACATGCCGACAATAAGCCTACAATATGCCTACAATATGCCTACAATAACAAAATTCTGAAAAAGCCTAATGTTGTGCTCCAAGTGTTGGTTGCTGCTCCACACATGTACGAACAAGAAGACATGCCTACAATATGCCTACAATATGCCTACAATAAGCCTACAATATGCCTACATAACAAAATTCTGAAAAAAGGCGAAAGAGGTAAAAACTTTAGAAAAAAAAAAGCTTAAGGTGACGCCCCCCGCCCCCTTAGTGGGTTACCGTCCTGGTACATCAAGTCTGATAAAAAAGTTAAAATTAGAGCAATATACAGAATAAAATATCGCACCAAATGGATACACTTGGGACGTAACACACAAACGTTGCCTAGCTGCTAAATGCACAAGCTCCAAAGAAAAGACAATACTCATCAATAAGAGGTCAGCTGGTGCCAAAAATTGGGTCCTCGACAATACTGTTACAAAAAAATAGAGAACTCCTTCCTGAGTTCCTCATCAAGGGTGACGTGAAGAGAGTCCAAGGCAAAACCAAGAGGAGTAGCCTGTCGGAGAAAAATGGCCCTGTCGGATGCCCTGGGAGGAAGGGGACAATCAAGGAGAACATGCTGGATATCTTCAATTGGAGAGCCACAGTGACAACCGGCATCAGTTCTCTTTCCAAATCAAACAAGGTAGTCAGCAGAATTACTATGCTGTGAACTAAATACGAACATGAAAATTTCGTTCAATATTTTATCGATGTTTTTTTCTGCAGTATATTTATAATTTGAATGTCTGTTGCTTATATAATAGCACTGCAGTACTGGTGGATAACAGGGTAAAAGTACTAAGTAACAGGATGACACCATAAAAACTTTCCTGCACACCAAAAAAAAAAAACTTCCAGTGAGTGACGCTCATGCACTCAGAAGAATTTTAACCCCAGGTAGTGATGCAATAGCAGCGCATATACGAGACTTGGGTCACACCATAAATGTCAATAGGATGATGATCAGATGATAGTTGCCTAATCAGGCCGTAATTTGCAGCGTTGACATTTTAAAACAGGTAAAAGTTGATCAGGTATAGTTAAGCTCCGTGGTGTAATGAAGTAGCCATCTATTGGCCTCATTCTTTTTACGTCCATGGAAATGGACTGTGATTTTATTTGTGTTATCCAATATTTGTGACAACGCTCCAAGAATTAGGGAAAATAAATTTTTGCATGCTTTTCTTTGTTATCATACCCCACATAATATGGTTTTAACGAATACAATTCTGCTTTAGTCCATAGTCTTGCTTTGCTCTACGAGATAATGCATTCATATCGATATTCCCTTTTCAAACTCTAAGGACTACACGTTATTTTTTTAATACCAGGGATAGGGACGGAGGAACTTCGGTGGTCATGGAATCTTCGGGCAGGAGGCAATCACACATTTTTTTTGGGGCATGCACAAGGGGAAGTCACACTAAAAAACTACTCCACAAACTAGAGGAAATATACATTTTGGGACCTGAAAAACAACACTTTCAGCAGTCAAATTTTTAATTTCATCTTCAGCTTCTGCCCTCAGATCTCCCTATTGTGCCCAGGGTATAAACATACAAACTGCACGTTCATCATACCTTATTGTAAGAATCTTAATACAAAAGCGGTTTTAAAAAACATCGATGAATGTTTTCTAGAAAAATTTTAGGACGGCCTTGACTTTTTATTCGAAAGGAGACATGTTTTCTTGAAACTGGTAAATTGTCGGTACAGATTGGTGCGTATTTAACTTGTATAAGTTAATTTTTTGGGTCCGTTTTTTTTTACATGGAGTGGGGAAGTCACGATTTTTTCAGAGTATTTGAGGAGGCATCATCGAAAATGTGGTGGTAACATTTCTTTTCGTCGCCAAACACCAATGCCAGCCATAAATAATGGCCAAATTGTTTAATGTATACTATTTTTTCTCACTTGCTTGTTACATTGCAGAGCTGATAAAAACTCCTCGCGTTTTTTTTCATTTTGGATTGTCCTTGAAAAGGAGAAAAATTACCAATATTTAATTAGACTTCTCTGGTATTACTACTGGAAATTAAATGGAAGTGAAAATAAGCAGGTAGTCTTGTGGGGATGCGAAAAGAAATTCGTCTTGCTAATTGATGTAAGGAATTTCTAGACTTGTTTAATACGTGAGTCATAAAAGGCTAAAGTTATTAATTGTTTAATTCTTCTGCTTTACAATTTACTCAATTAAAGGCACGTAAATCCATCCAGTATGTCATGCGACCAGTTGAGAACAACGAGTGCAACATTTACACAGGCTTAGAGTCAATGTCGCAAAATCATCTCGCACGAAAGAAAAAAAAAGAAAATAGCTGTGTTGGCAATTTTATATACGTTTGAACTAATGCGGCTAAACTAAGTCATTCAGGAAAGCTAACATGGATGCATGTACCTTTAGGGACCATTTTAAAGGTTCCTGTGTAACTTGGTAAGTAAAGCATTTCGACCTTGTTTCTTCTTGGCTGCAATAGCAATCCGTTAGCCACTAGGCTGTGCACCCTCAAGGATACTGACAATTGATTAAGTCAGTTGTTTTATTTTTTTATCTCCTGATGTGGAAGGTACCTAACATTACTTAAAAAATAAGCTACAACTTAATACAGTTCATTTCTTGACTTTTTAAGCCGCTTTCACTCTACCAGGTACAGTATAGTATAGGTCCCAACCTGTATGCAGATTACAGAAGTGTTTCGATCTCGTTTCCTATTGGTTAGAAGGTCTAGCCACTAACCATTCTGCTGTGCATTACTCGCTATACTCAAATCTCCGTTTTCATCTTTGGACTTAAGTTTTTTTTACTCTAGGCTAGTAGTGGGACAGTGGAATTCCAAAGCCACTTCCAATTCTCCACAGTAGCCTACTGCTCAACTTCCAGACTGACTACACAAGTATCATGACTGGCTTCCGGTTATTGTCACGTTAACAATGACGTAAATTCCTGACGTCCATGACACTAAAAAACCATTTGCAGTTTCGAATGCTCAAACAAATTACAAAAAGGATAGTTTTGGCTTCGACTCCGAAAAAAATATTTTCAGTTTTGATTGTCGATATTAGGAAACGCCTATAGGCACGTATTGGTTTCCCTGCTCTGTTATTACAATTTTAGTTTCGGCTGCAGTTCAAAAAGGCTGCCAAAAATAGAAACTGATATACAGCCCCTTCACTTCTCCACTCTTAAACTCCCTTTCACAGCTCTTCTGTTACTTACTTAAGACAGTTTGTAGTTCGAGGGCACCTAATGTATCTTTTTACTAAATGTTATCCCCCTTGGCTGTTTTGTTTTTAGCCTCCTGTCATTTTAAAAATTTAAATGGCTTACAATAATACACAAGTTTTCGGCTGGTGCCTATTACTAACGTGCTTTGTGGTTAGCCTTTTGTCATGTCTTTACCCTTTGAAACAGTACTTGTGTATTCTGGAGAGCTATTTTTCGAATCTATTGATTTGTCACCCAATCATTGTATCCCTCATTTAACATAGTTACGGCCAGTTACTCCTCACCCGTCATTGTTCCCCTCTTCTTTCTCTACACTCTCTCCCTTCATAATGCTAATAAAACTAATAAAAAATGGACATCTTAGAACCTAATATCTGCGACGTAATGTCAATCATAAATACTAAGAAATGTAAAAAATCCAAATGAAACATGACTTCCTAATGGAACATTTTATCGCTATAAAAGAAAAAAAAGCTTATTTGTGGTAACACTAATAACTAGTATCATAAAAACTGAAATATGGCCAGAAATAAAAAAAAACAAATAATTAGACAAATTTACAAATAAAGAGAAACGATAAACTTAAATAACAATAGACCAACTTATCTGTTGTCAGTTTTAAATAAAATAATAGAAACAATCTTTGCTAAGAGAATGGAAGTTTTTACAAATAAATACAACATACTGAATAGAAATCAGTTTGGAGATAAAGAATTGCTGCGAATGATGAATTAGAAACAAAACAAAAAAACAATAGCTAGCGGAGTCGCTCGTTTCGCTCTCTCATTCCGCATCGTTTTGCTGCACTCGAGGAGCTTTCATGCTGCAACTCTTATGCTGCTGACAGTCATTCCTCATCTAAATCAATCAAGAAAATAATCAGAGTTCAGTGCGCGTTTTCGTAAAGCTTCAGTTCATAAACAAATTAACTAAACAAAAAACGGCTTTGCCATTAATAAAAACCATCCCGCTTCTGCCGTGCGCCTAAACTTCCAATGAGCCAGGAGGCCAGACACGCGATTTCTATGAAAAAAAAGGATATACAAAAATTTGAAAATTTAGTAGCCTCTTTGGGTTCTCGTCAACAAATTTTAACTGCTACAAGAGAAGAAGTAAGAAAGGATAAAATCTCAAAATCGTGCTTGGATCTGTATTTCACTAAATTGCATAAATTAACTTGTAAGGGATCTGTGATAACAGTAAAACCTGCTGATCATTATTATACGGTACTGGAAATGTGGAACAAAAGTAGCACGAGCAAACAATCTTATAAACAAAACAATGTAAAATACAAGCTTCAACATAAAAAAATAATATATCAACTAAAAAACAAAATGGGATAAACTAAAAATGTTAGACAACCCTAACGAAATTTATGCAACAATACAGAAAAAAATTACGATAATATGTCAACATATAAACCAAACAACAACAAAAATGTATGGAGAAATGAATGGATGACTAAAGAACTCATAAAAACATAAATGCAAAAAATAATCTATGGCACCAAATTAAGCAAGAGGTATGAAAAATAAAAATATAAACAATAAATTCATAGAATATAGGAAACTTAAAAATGATGTGGAAAAGGATTAAAAAGCCAAATTCTTACAATACTTTTTTTTTAAATATGAAGAAGATAGCTAAAATACGTGAAAAAAATTAATGAAATGATTGGAAAAAAGAAAAGAAAATAGATATAAAAACATACATGCAAACCCATTTCACGGGAAACATGGAAAAAACGTGTAATGACTTCCCTGAACATTTCGACAAACTGGTACCTAATCTAAAAAATATTAATAGGAAAACAAAAAAAAATCGATGAAAGCTTACGGTACTTTGAAAAAAGAAACATTGATTTTAAGGACCGAAAAATTTATATAGGAACCATGGGAATTGTAGATGCAACAAGGTATGATATATTATTAAAAATAAATTAAATGAAAAAGAAAAAATCAACAGGATACGATAGATTTCTATTCAAGCATTTCATTGAGACAAAAGAAAAAACCATTGAATTTATGACCATTCTGATAAATAGTGTGATCAAACAGAAATTTGGCCAGACGATCTTAAAAAACAAATATTAAGACCAATATACAAAAAAGGCGACACAAAAAAAAAAAAAAATACAGACCGATCTCACTGCTACCAGTTTTAAATAAAATAATTGAAAAATTGTTACCTACTAAAATTGAAAACTTTCTACACAAATTTAACAGCACGAATAAAAATCAGTTTGGCTATAGAAAAAAAAAGGAATTGGAACACAGGACGCATTGGAGAATATTAATAGTAATGTTTGCAGAGCTTTAAATGAAGGAATATAATTATACAGGTGCCATTCTAATAGACATTACTAAAGCTTTTGATACTCTTAAAAAGAACATTTTACTTTTAAAAAATTACAAGCAGGGTTTGAGAGGTTAAATTTAACACCAATAGACAATTCAGTGTTAAAATTGGCGATAACATGAGCAAATGGAATGATGTACAATTTGGAGTACCTAAAGGATCGGTTCTGGGACCTCTGCTTTTTTTAATATACATAAATGATATAGAAGATGTGACTGGAAAACATACTTAACCTTATATGCAGACGACATTTTTATGCTAGCGAATAATGTTGAAAAGAAGAAAATGGTGGAAAACTTACAAGAAGATTTCATTAAACTTCAAATCTATTTGCATTAAAACGATTTAATTTTAAACAATGATAAAACTTGTTATTTACCAATAATTACATCACACATGCAACAAAGTACTGGTAATATTACTATGTCTAACGGTAAATGTAAAATAAACAAAACTCAATGCAACTGTGATCTAATAAACAAAGTACACAACATAAAATATTTAGGACTTGAACTTTACAAAAACTGGAAATTATATCATCACATTGACAAATTAATACTAAAAATTACAAGAACAATACCATTACTCTACAAAATAAGAGAATGCCTAAGTGTAAGAAATAAAAAAAAAAACAATATTTGATGCACCTATAATGTTTAGTATAAAATATGGGTTAATGGTGTATGGATCTACGACAAAAAGCGTAATAATACAATTACAAAAAACTATCAACAAGGCAATCAAGGTATTATTTAGAACTAATGAATCACAAGATAGTAGAGAAATATATAAAAAGACTGAAATTCTAAACATAGAGCAAACAAAAAACAATTATTATAACAAAAAGTATAAAATAGAAGCAGTAAGAGCTAAGAGAATGGACAAAAAATGGCTAATTGAACCAATCTGGAGAGACTCATATGGCAAAAGAGGGCTAATTTCCAAATACCTTATTATTTTAATACATTACCAACAAACTTAAGAAATATAATAAATCATAAAGAAATAACAGAAAAAAAATCACAAAATGGGTCAAACTAACTGAATAAGGAAATCACTCTAAAGGCTACACTAACGTCTTCTATTTAATATAATGAAATTAATATAACAACAGAAAAAAGCATTGAAATTTAATGGAATTTGTTAACATGTAATTGTATTTTTAATGTTAATTTCTATTTGTATTCTATTTGTATTTTAAATATTTTATATTTGTTTTTTTGCTTGCACACACAAGTCTTATGTAAGACTTCGTGCCTGTACATAACATCACATACAATAAAAGCATTATTATTATTATGTGATTTCTCGTTTAAATGCCTCCGCTCCAATATTCGCAGTTGTAAACTGAACTGGGATGATTGGCTTGCCGAATTTGACACTGCTGAGATTTAATGAAATTTTTTGGTGTTCACCTAAGTGAACATTAAGAATCACGAAGTGCCTAATTTTTTTATGCCTAATTATACATGTTTTGCTAATTGTAGGAGCTCGCAGAGGGGAGGGGAGTTCTACTTTTTGTCAAAGATCATAAATTTAAAAACGTTCAGTGCACAAATGTAAAAATTTATGAGAATGAAGCAATTAACTGTTCTTTTCTGATTGAAGAGGAAAAATTTGAAATAATTGCTATCTACAAAAAACCTTCTGCTAGCAGTATAAAATTTTATAAAGACTTAAAAAAACTTCTTGATGACAAAAAAAAACATGTTAACATCTTTTTGTTTGGTGATCTTAATTTAACGTGTTAGAGGGCTTCCAAGACCAGTCAGAAAAAAATGGTATTGAAAAATTTGAAAAGTGCATGGCTAGCATAGGCTACGCCCAAAAAATAAATTCACCAACGAGGGAAGAAAGTCAGAACAATAAAACTGTCAGGTCCTATATATATTTGATATATTGCAAAATTAAAACCTGGTTTGGTGACCCCTTTGTTATTAAAATCAAACTTGCTGATCATTATTTCACAGTGTTTGGCGCTTTTAACCTTTTAATGGATAGGGAAAAAACCCACTATAAACCAGAACAATATTAAACAGTCTTTTTATGATAAAGGAATTATCAACCAGCTGGAAAACTCTAATTGGGACCACCTCAAAAATCTTAATGACCCAAATGAAATATATGAACAAATTGAAACGGAAGTTAAAAAAATGTATGAAAGTAATCGCAGGAAAATAAGAACAGACAAGTAGAACAGTAACCGATCAAAACAAGATCAAAATTTCAGAACTGAATGGATGAACAAGGATCTTTTTGAGAAAATTAACAAAAAACAAAAACTATGGCAAAATATTGTGAAAACACCTAACCCCATAACGGTGCAAATTGCAAACTATAAAAAATGCAAAAAAACACTTCGATATGAAGTTGGTGAAACTAAACAAAATACTACCAAAACTTTTTTGAAACAAACAAAAATGATGGTGCAAAAAATTTGGAAAAAATAAATGCTCTTTGTGGTAAGGCATACACGCAAAAAAAGGTAACATTGATGAAAATATTAAAAAGGCCTTTACGAACGAAAACAGTGAGAAAATTCGTGATAACTTTGCTTCTTTTTTTCATCAAGAGGTACCACAGTTAAAAAGAAACAAGGGAAAATAAATAAACCAAACAAACGACCGAGGAGTTTCAATACACAAACAAACTACCAAACAATACAAGTTATCAAACCGAACTATTATGAGATGCTCGACATCATTAATCAAATCAAGGTAAAACACTTGCGAGGCTTTTACGGCTTCTTACTTGATAATTTTGTACAATCAAAAGAATAAACCGCAGAATTCCTCGTGATTCTGATTTCCTCTATTATTAAAACTGAGATCTGGCCTAACAATCTGAAAAAACAAGTAATTAGACCAATATTTAAAAAGGTGAAAAAATCTTTATTGTAATTATAGACGTATTGCATTACTGCCGGTCTTGGATAAACTATTTGAAAATTTTTTGGCAAATAAATTACAGGCTTTCCTCAAAAAATTTTAGATTATTCATGAATGTCAATTTGGCTTCCAACAGAAAATTGGTACAATTGACGTTTTAAACTTTCTCAATAACAAGATTACAAATGCTTTAAATGACGGTAAACACATTGGTGCAATTGCTATTGATCTGAAAAAAGCCTTTGATACGCTCGACAAAGACATCCGCTTAAAAAAATGTAATTTGATGGAATTAGAGGTAAATTTTTTGGTATACTTCAGAGTTACCTTAGTGGTAGAGAAAGTTGTTTTAAACTTGACGATAAACTCAGTCAGTGGCAGCCCATAACTTATGGTGTTCCACAAGGCTCGATTCTCGCACCCATACTTTTTTAATTTAAATCAACGATGTTAAAACTGCAATCACAAATACATTCATGACACTATATGCTGATGACATTTTTCTAATTTCAATTCATTCTAAACAGGAGCTTATGATCAGAAACCTACAAGAGGACTTCAATAATATTAATAATTACTTATGGGAAAAAGAGCTTTTTATTAGCCCTGAAAAACCTCTTTCATGCACATTACAACGTCACACACACTTAGAAAAAATTGTTTTATCAGTATACACGAACTAACTTGTAACTATCAACAACCGTGTACCTGTCCTAGGTGTAATCAAGTTGACAATTTAAGATACCTTGGCATCATACTGACAATAATTGGAAGTTTTATAAACACATCGATTGCCTTATTAAAAAAATTAGAGGGAAATCAAAAAACTAAACTTGTGCTCTTTGAAGCTTGGGTCATCTTTGCTGTTAGGTATGCATGCACTATTTTCGGCTCAACAACAAAGTGGTATGTCGACCGCTTCGAAAAATCTTTAAATAAGGCCATTAAAACCTTGTTTGGTGGCAACAATAATAAAACCACTGAGGAGCTTACTTCTGAATATAGGCTACTAACTTTTAGAAATTTTATAAACTTACCATTATAACTAATTATTTCTTCGACCAAACTTTACAAACTCCAACTGAGCAACCCAGCAGAAAAACTACGAAATGGCTTAAGGCCCCCCTCTGAGAAACTCGTATGGAAAAAGAGGTAACTTATATGTGATACCACTAAACCTTAACGAAATACCAATGCACATCAGAAATGATTTAAGAGACATAATGTTAAAAAACTTGCTGAAAGGTGGGTATTTATGGATTTAAACTGAATAAATTAAATTAAACGAATTGTAATGTGAGCAATATCATTTATACAGAACGATAATGAATGTTGTAAAAAAATCGTTCGAATTCAGAGCACTCACATGCATTTATGCATCGTGCCTTGTTGTGTATTACATTTATATATATGCATATCTGAATAAATTATTATTATTACTAAACTCTTTTAGACAGTATTTTTTAAACATTGTGTCTGTACATACTAAGATTTTTTAGACATGTTTTTCATTTTGGGGTTTTTTAATTATGGAAAAATTATGATGCAAGCACAAATGGATTAAAAATACGAGATAAGGGGATCTCTTGTTGTAGCTAGGGCTAGGTAATGTTTGCACAACATTTTTAGAGTTTGGGTATTGTTACACACATTCTCTAGTAGTAATTCTCTTTCTTAACACCATATCATATAAACATTACCTCCGCTTATGTTTTAGATTTACATCAAACCCTTCACAAGAAACATGGATTATTACAATTACAGATACTTGCCAGAAGAATTTCAAGAAGAAATAATGGTTACCATTAAGGTAAAAAGAAAGTTTAAGTGAATTTTACTGCCTCACAGGATTTCACTATTTAGCCTCTGCACTATTTACCATCTAAGTGTTTTCAATATCCAGCTACTATTGAGCTATTGTTTTCAGAGTAACAATTTGTTTTGGCCTTCTAAACCATAATGCATATTTTCAGTTAGGCTAGTGTCTTGAGCTAATGATTAAAAAGCCTGTAGCCAGTGGATTACACCCAAAAGAGCCAATTTCAGATAGGTAATTGTGCACCCCTACATAAATGTAACTAATCTCCCACACTACTATTTCAATTGTGTTGAGCAAACACAACAAAAACAACTAGTGTATCTAAAAAACCCAAGCTTGAGCTTCTTGCTTACCCCGATACAGAATACTAGTTTAATATGAGGAAAAGCTCTGAAACGCTCTATTAGCAAAGCTAATACAAAGAATATATCAAATTCTACACTCTTGTTCATAAAATGGCTACACATCCTTGGCTACCATTACAAACATTAAAGAACAACACAGATTAGGGAGATACTGTCCCATTATTCTCAGTTAGTAACAGTAGCTTCTCTGTACTGATACTGGTGTAGGTAGACCATTATTGAGTAAATGTGTTGCCTGAAGGGGTTAAAAATTTACCTCTTGTGCTGTTTTGGAACCATGAATTTTTTCTTTCTACTGTAATTTATGGGGGTTAATTTTCATCACATTTGAAAGTTGTGAATCGTTATTTTAACACGTTGGCTGTCAAGTGCATCACCGGTGAGGCACATGAAGTTCACCAGGTGTTCCTCGTCCATCAACGGAGAGACACATGAAGTTCACCAGGTGTTCCTCGTCCATCACCGGAGAGACACATGAAGTTCACCAGGTTTTCCTCGTCAGTTAACGGAGAGACACATGAAGTTCACCAGGTGTTCCTCGTCCATCAACGGAGAGACACATGAAGTTCACCAGGTGTTCCTCGTCCATCACCAGAGAGACACATGAAGTTCACCAGGTTTTCCTCGTCCATCAACGGAGAGACACATGAAGTTCACCAGGTGTTCCTGGTCCATCAACGGAGAGACACATGAAGTTCACCAGGTGTTCCTCGTCCATCACCGGAGAGACACATGAAGTTCACCAGGTTTTCCTCGTCCATCAACGGAGAGACACATGAAGTTCACCAGGTGTTCCTCGTCCATCACCGGAGAGACACACACGCAGCTATGCAAAAGACATACGAAAAAATGGGGTTGTATCAAAAATAGTTAAAACCCTTTTAATAAGTTTTCTAAGATTTTAAGGATTGCCCTTTACTTTGGCACGAGCTGATTCATTTATTCAGATATTTTACATAGCTGTGAAAATTACATATTATCAATTCAGCATTTGGTGCTACCATGTGCTTTGTGTATCACCAGTGATGCACCAACACATGCTTTGCAGTGCTATTCAGAATGGCGTTGTAACACCAGTAATGAAAGTAAACTTTGGTGATGCACATATATGGAAATAAAATGTACTCTCATTTATGCATTTTATAGAATCAATTACTGTTCTTAGTCAATATTTATTACAAAATTCGTGAGCTACAAGAACAAAGTGACACTTATGTAATCAGTGAAAATTAGATCACTTATAGTTTTCAATGACCATCCAGCAACTATTTCTGGTAGTTGCTGGTGTTTGACTTCCAGCTGTGTCTTTTACGAAACATCCCTGTTTCAACCATTGTTTTCGATGAAAAACGTAAAGAATGCCTTGTGGGTTTAGAGGATTCATTTTTATACCATCTTGGTTTGGCCGCCATTCTTGAACCAATTCGTATTTTACAAAGTCATAAGAAAAATTAAAAGTGAAGTTTATATAATCGTATAAAAATATTTTTAATAAAATAATGATTTTTATTTTAATGTTTCTATTATTATTTTAAGTTATTTCAATATATGTTGATATAAACATTGGCTATTGTTAGTTTCGTATTTAGTTTCACTTTCAATTGTTGGTCTCGCATGCCATGTGCATCACCAGAGATGCGCAGCCACCATGTTTAATTTGTGCATCACCAAGGATACGCAAAGCACACTAAATGAATTAGCTCTCTGGTGTGCCTGTGTCTCACCGGTGATGCACACGTTATTTTTTTTATTTTCGTATAGAACTTTTCACAACGGATAATTTGATACCCTTGGGGTATGCTATATATTATGCTATAGCAAAAGCACCACAGGAGTAAAACTAAATTAGTATTACAGAGCAAACGTGTTAATACAGCAAATGAACAAGTACATATCGTCAAAAGAGTTGATTTATTTAAAGAAATACATTGACTTTCGTCTGGTATTTCAGCATTTCAATCTATTTTGGATTATTTCTGATAATTCACATAGACAATGCAAAATCTTTGTTTTTCATCAGTCAAAAACAGGGATGTGCCGTAGGTCATTCCTCGTAATGATAACACATTTTCATCTCCACTGTCATAAAAACTTAATTGACTGGAAGGTTGTTGCAGGCTAAAAATTTTCCAGACATTGTACTTGTGGCATCTTCTATTATTAGTTTAATAAAAAAAATTTTACCAAACTGCCCTTTTGTAAATTTTTATGTTACTTGTCAAGGGTCATGCTCGTGTTCTTAGCTGAATAAAATTAAAATACTGGTATTTTACCGATTTCTAAATACCCCAAATGCCCCGATACCCCAAATGCAAACCTACTTCCAAATTCGACTCAACTCCATGGTGCCAATGAAATGACGGCAAATCCACATTGCTCAGCAATTGGGATCAATTAACTACCAGGTAACATGAAGAGACATGACATCACACTATTCAACAATTTATTACCAACCAGCTAGGCGAACCTCAGTGCAGCGAAGCATTTGGCCAGACAGAATAAATATCAGGCCAAGTTTTACAATGAAATGACAACAGCACAAACTAGTACGACTACTAGAGTGTTAAAAGTAACCAGATCGAACTCAAATTACAAAATGGCATGCTAATCATAAAAACCCGCTTCAATTTTCGTTTATGCTATTGATAGCTAGATGTGTGCAAGGTTCCTAAGGTCCAGGCTTGCACGCGTACTCTGAATCATAGACTAAATTGAAAATATATCCATGACGTCATTCATATCATAAATGAAAACTGTCATAATTTATACATAATAATTGTCCAACACAATATATTTTATAACTCGCATAATCTAAAGTAAAAAAAAAATCATGATTTAAACTCAACATGTTTATTATTAAACTACCACACGTTCAAAGTCACAACTATAGTTTGTTCCACATTATGTTTTCAGAAAACTGACTAGATGACGACTCGTTTCCTTGCATCAAGAGTGCAAAAACATGTGGATATCACACTTGTAGACTCAACAAAATTACTGTTAGAGTTTACGATTGGGATGTTTACAGATTTTTTGCACTCGTAGTGGAAGAAAACGTGGCGTCATACAGTCAGTTTTCTGAAAACATAATGTGGAACAGAGTATATCAACTTTCACGATTTTGTAAATATGAAGAACCCGTTATAAGAAATGAAACTTAGATCAAAGATACAGATGAATAAAAAAGAAATCTTTTACTATATTTTTATTAGCCAAACCAGCCCTGAACTTAATGTTAACAACATCGTTACCAAAGTTACGTCAACAAAACAACACGTATTTACCCGCCTGCATAAGAGAAAGAAAACATAATTCATTCATTCAAGAGAAAAATTAGGCTTACTTACATTTCTCGTCCCAATTCCACTTTATACCTTTCTTA
>JAHWFP010118626.1:0-39634 GCA_023313725.1 Lithobius niger | reverse complement strand
ACGAAAGTAGTATTATCATACTGCAAGATGAAAATTTGCACCAGATTACTTAATCAAAAGAGTGCAAAAAAATATAAAATAATATATTCAAGGTACTTTTTCCAGATAAAAAGAAAACCCTACAAATGGAAATATAAACATAAAAATATTAAAATAACAGAACATTATAAAATAATAACAGAATTTTTATTCAAATACATACCAAAATTGTAATTTAAATTTAAAAGGAACTTTAAAAATGAATAAGCCAATATTTATGGTAATAAGATTGAATAAATTATATGAAAAATAAATAAAATGTGATGTATACCAGATATTTTTACCAAATTGTCAAGAAACATGAATGAATATGTGACTAATCTAAATTACATTTAAAACATCACTTCATTATGATCACCATTGTTAGTATTACTTTTAGTATTATTGATTATCAAGATGTTGTAAAAAGCTAATTCTACTGCAAAATGTTGAATAGCAATAATAATAATTGTAGTTGAAAAGGAGGTATGTGGAACTCATACAAGCAGTCACTAACAGCTTCGAGAATTGCAATAAATATTAGTATTATTACGTTACTAGAATTTCCAGGCCAGTTATGCTGGCTGTTTCACAAAATAACCCCCATCCCCATCTTGCAAATGGTGTATCCATCCGTGCGCTCAATTATTTTTGGCTGACTAGTAAAAACTGATTGAGTGAGCGAACCCATCTATGTATTTTTCTGCGTTTTGAAAACTTAACCGAGTTTCACTAATCCTTTATTTTTAATCTTCCAGCAGTTTATGCAAGTGTTAATGCCAGCCGTTTCTGCATCGTGTGTGCTGATTGTGCGTGTATTTTTGCCGAACTCGTCTGTGTACTTTTGCCCTTTTTGAATATTTAACTGAGTTTCACTAATCTTTTAATTTTAATCTTCCACCAGTTGTATGCCATTGTTTTATGCCAGTGGTTCATGCATCGTTTAAACAATTAGTTTTAGCTGGTTAATAAATGCTGATTGAGTGAGTGAACCCGTTTCTGTATTTTTACACATTTTGAATAATAATCTAGTTTATGCCAGCGGTTTATGCATAGTTTAAACAGTTATATTTAGCTGGCTAATAATTGCTGACTGAATGAGCGGACCCGTCTGTATTTTTAAGCGTTTTGAATATTTATTCGATTTTCAGTAATCCTTTAATTTTAATAATCCAGTATCTTTTAAACAATTCTTTGCTGCTGGCTAATAATGTTATGGTGTGGTAAATTAAGTGTCTTTGTCTACAGAGGTCTTATTGTTGCCGGCCACTTTGCAACATAGACTTAAATTGATTGTAAAATAATTGTTACTTGTTATTGTTGGTTAGTGATTGTTGGTTACAATAACGAAAAGGATTTCGGAATAAGGAATTATAAGCTGTAGCTTATTACTTTATTATTATTAAACTAGCATCGTACCCGGCTTCACCCGGGGATTTGTTTGACCCATGGTTGTTTCCCAGTATTTGCTCGGTGCTGCCTTTCCGTCATTCTTCTCCCTCCGCAAAGCAATGTCGTAATCAAATAGCAGCTCTAACATAAGAACTGCCCAACCAACGGGCATTCCCCGTTCAGGTCCCTCCCCACTCCCAGTAGCGTGCAAAAAATAATTGTCCTTCGTATATGACGTAATTTAATACATGCCTTTGCGATGACCGCGCAGAAAAAATTGTTAGTCGAGGCAACAATGTGCCAATTTCAACTACTTTTCTGGGCAACAACGTCCCAGTTTCAACTTCAAGCCAAAGAATTTACACACTCGCACGTTTTCATTGTTCCCCTTCTGGGGGTCGTTGTTGCGGTTGCTTCATTTCTGCTATTAGACTTTGATTTATAATGTAAAATAATGAACAGCTTATTATTAAAAAAAATTCTAAACTTCCTACGTTTCTAAATACCACATCACATGACTGTAAAAAAATTATTTTAGTAATGTAATATATTTCGTAACAATATTTACTTGTCTTCTGTATTTATTTCTCTTCTGTACATACATAGTTAATAGTCAGTGCACATATAGCCTGTAGCTTCGTGCTTTTTTGAATGTACACATGTTGCATACTCATTGCTGATTAAATATTATACAGGGTGGGGCAGAAATAAACAGAACACCCTTGGCAATCAAAGATGGTTATTGTTAGAATAATGAAACTTTGCATGGTATGTAGGCAAACGGGGAGCCAACTAACCATGAATCGATCACTGACCTTGACGTATATTTTCAAGGTCATCGTGATGGTAGCTTTTTAACTATGCTTCGTAGAACCCCAGTGTAAATTAGAAACTGGTAGACAGTGGCAAGGCATGGTCAATGCAAAAAACAGACCGAAATTCGGTACGTTAGTTTAGGAGTTACGGGCATTACAAGAATCATTCTGTCGTGCTGGCCGAGTGGCTTTCCTGCCAAACAGTTTTGTCAGGCTCTTTCGTACACCATGCATTGTATTGGTAGGTAATGGTGTTGGCAGCATATCCAAATTGGCATAATTCATTAACCGTGATCAGCTCTGAAACAAAATCAAAAATGTTAACCTGAGAGAGGAACAACATTAGTTTCATTTCTAGACGACCACGGTGACTAAACTATGCCAACTTGCATAAGATGTTGTAGTTTGCAGCACCATTCTGTTTATACGTGTAATGTAGCAGCTATGTTGAGCTAGTGTCGAGTCATCAGTGTGTCAGTTGCTGTTTGTTTCCAAGCATGCTTCATGTACTTTGAGGGCCACTGGACTTAATTTTACACTCACTGTTTGGCAGGAAAGCCACTCGGTCCGCACAACAAAATGATGCTTGCAATTTTCGCAACTCGTAAACTGCGTACCAAATTTCGTTCTGTTTTTTGCAATGGCCATTACTTGCCAATGTTTACAAGTTTCTAATTTAGACTGGAGTTCTACGAAGCATAGTTAAAAAATTAGCGAAACGATGACCTTGAAAATATGCGTCGATTCATGGTTAGTTGGCCCCCCGTTCGCCTACATACCATGCAAAGTTTCATTATCCTAACATTAACCATCTTTGATTGCCAAGGTGTTCCGTCCTTTCTGCCCCACCCTGTATTATATTATTATTATTATTATTGGTATTATTGGTTTTTGGTATTATTATTGTACAGTTGTTGTTAGTATTATTATATCTGCACATTTACACGTAAATACACACAAAGTAGACTAAGATTAAAGTCACATAGAGTTCGAATACCGAAATGGAACAATAAAATATATAGCTAGAGAAATAAAATATATTATTGGAGCTCCGCTATGAAGACAGTCCAATGTAGCCTTAGACCGCGCATCACGCGAAAACCACGAGGACCGTCCAAACCAAACTTTGCATGCAGTAGCACGGGAGCCCGGACAAGGTTTATCAAAAGAAAACTCCAGAATCGGTCATGGGGTTTAGGATTCATCATTGTGACAAAATGGACCAATAGCAAGAGCTAAAATCAAAACATCGAGAGCGAAGCCATTTCTAATTGTTCAAGGCATCTGATTGTTAAAAGATTGACTGTTGATGAAGTTGTGAACTTCAAAAGTGTTGTGAAGTCTGCTATTTAGTTGGCTAAGTTTGTAAATTAAGGGAGACATATTGTGGTGATTTTGTATTGCTATTGTTATCTATGTTGCCCATTGTTGTAATCGACTTGCGTGATGTGCGTGTTGATTATTAATTATAGCTTGTAATATTTGTTGTGCTCTTGAGCACTGTTGAAATCTAATCCTTATTAAATAAAACGATCACTATTTTGGGGAATGCAAACCCAGTAACAACACCAGCCTTTCCTCTTAATTATTTTGAAACGATGACATTATGATGTAGGCCTTAAGTTAGAATGGGCCTATAGCGCCATGTTGTATTCGCCCTGCTAAGGGTTACGAGTATCGTTACCTTTTGTTGTTGTGCTGCAGCTCCATCAGGTTTGTATGGTCCCTAGAAGTGTAAGTTAGCTAGTCAACTAACCAATAATTGCTAGGTAGTTACAGGGACGTTTGGTGGTCGTGCCAAATAAGATCGGGTCGGTCAAATAGCCACATCCAAGCCGGCCTGAGACAGGGACTACCGTACGACATAAGTTTACGTAAGTCGAAACCCTTTAGCTAACTTTCACTCTCTAGGGAACCCCTTGGGTTTGCGTTGAGGATTCTACCCTTTTTTCGTAACATGCAACATGTTTTGGTGCCGAAACCCTAGTGGTAACGGAATCGAGGGCAAACGTAAACAAACAACGTAAAGGTCGGAAAAGTGAGCTGCAGTTGAAATATCAGTCAGTATCGGTTATTTTTGATTTTTTAGGTTAGAGAGGAAAGGCTGTAAAAGTTACGTAATTAATTTTGCTTAATCTGAAAGGTGAAACGTGGGTAAGCCTAAGTTTGGCTACACCCGGGCCTTTATGACAGTGAATCCTATTAATTCAATGTAATAATTTATCATATTGAAGCGTATCGTAATTAATTATTATGGATCTTGACCAACTAAAGCAGAGCCGTGTGTCGAGGAGAACTTCGGTAGATCATACCATACTAAAGTTAACCAAAAGTATAGATGACAAAAAACGTGATGAGGTGGAAATTTGCCTTAACCAGTTGATGGCAAAAGAAGCGGCCTTAATTCCCATCTACAGAAACTTGATGTAGGGGAATTGGACGATGAAGTAAAAACTAACAAAGCTTTACTAGATGTCATAATAGCCGAAAAAGTAAAAGCTAATCATTTTTTTGGCGCAATCACGTACGACACCAGCGACAGTTATTCCAGCAGCAGTCTGTAAAACTAATAATGCTAAGTTGCCAAAGTTATTAATACATAGTTTCGACGGTCAGCAAGGCGACTGGGAAAGATTTTGGGAGCAGTTTAAATCCGGAGTAGACGCAAATACGTCAATATCTCAGATTGACAAATTTAACTATTTAAGAAGTTTCTCGGGGAAGGAAGCAGCAAGAACCGTAGAAGGCTCGTCTCTTACCGATGCAAACTACAATTTGGCAAAAAGTTTATTAAAGGAAAAATATGGTCGCAAGGATGTGTTGGTCAACGAACATATTAACAAATTATTGAAAACCGCACCTGTGAAGATGACAAAAGATGGTCGTGACTTACGCAGATTGTTAGAAGAATTTAAAATAAATAAGCGAACCTTGGCGAATTTGGGAACAGATGTTTCGTCAATGGGTGCGATTTTGTTTCCAATACTTTTGAAATCCATTCCTGCATCGTTATTAACTGAGTGGAACCGGAAACCGAATACTGCCGGAAATGTGGATATCGCGATTTTACTTGACTTCATCAAAAATGAATTGGTAAACATAGAACAAGTTTGCAGGATTTCGACAGAGAATTCAAAGGAGGACAATCAATATCGAACCGGAAGGAGTGACAGAACGTTTAATTCATCCTCAACATTAACGGCAACTCAGATCTCAAGTGTAACTGCTACAGGAAATCGTATTGCTCAAAAATGGCCATTTTTTATGTTCTGTGATAATCCGTCACATTTTTCATCCGTTTGTTCAGAGGTGGTTACCAATGCTGCTCGTCGCAAATGTCTTAAAGAAATTTAGACGATGTTTTAAATGTTTGAAAAAGTTTCATCAAAGTGCTTCGTGTAGGGTGCCAGTTACATGCCGCATATGTCAACAATCACACCACACCTTCTTGTGCTCAAAACGTGAAAATCAAGAAACGTTAAAGGTGAAGCCAAATCTTTGTTGACCGCAGCAACTTGCCATGCGAGTGCCGAAAATAAATCTACTCCTACGATGTCTGTACTACAAACAATACGTGTATGGATAAAAGGTGCTAATGGTACGGAACCAGTGGTAATGCTGCTTGACGGTGGTTCTGAGCGATCTTTTATAACGGATTGCATTGTGCAGAAACTGAATCTCGTTTCAACTCAAAAGGAGAATTTTGTAGTACATACATTTGGCGGTCAGAGTAGGTCGCAGCTAAGTCATCGCATTCCTATAGTGCTGGCAGGAAACAACAATGTGCAATTACAGATTGAAGCATTTCAAGTGCCTGATATTTGCGATGGTGCCAACTTATGGGAATCTGGTCGTATTGAAAACTTTCTGCGCAGCAAACGATCGCAAGGTTGGTCGCAGTTGATGGGTCCTGGAGAAGCTGTAACTGTTGATATTCTCCTGGGTATTGATTATTATTGGAAAATAGTAACAGGTCATATGAAGCGTCTCTCTCTCCCTTTTTGATGGCCACGGAAACTATATTTGGATGGCTGCTGCAAGGCAGCACTATGACTCATTGTCAGTCAACTTCTACTACAATGCTGTCACTGCTTTGTTTGACACAGGATTCTCAAAATGAAAGCTTAGACAAACAACTTACACGTTTTTGGGAACTGGACTCAAGTGGAGTTATGGCCTTTGAAGAAAAATCAGAATTTTCTTTACAAGAAGTGGAAGTTCGGAAGAAATTTAAAGAGAAAACTATATTTAAAAATGGCCGTTATCAAGTACATATACCATGGAATGAGAAGAAGTCAGAATTGTGTTGTAATTTTTGGAAGGCAAAAAAGCGTTTACGTCGTTTACTGTTCAAACTTCAAAAGGATCCAGTCTTACTTGAACGCTACAGAAAAGGAGTTTATGAATATTTGAATAATAACCACTGAAGAAGTTTCCTTTGAGGTAAACCGAGACGAACCTGTTTATTAACCCCCCCCCCCCCCCAATAATAAAGGAAGATCGAAAAACTACAAAACTCCGTATTGTATTTGATGCCTCCTCTAATAGTGGTTCCGGATTATCTCTGAATCAATGCCAGTACGCCGGGCCTAGTTTGAATCCTCTAATCCACGACTTGTTACTTCGATTTCGGTGGCACAAGGTGGCAATCTCGAGCGATCTGGAAAAGGCTTTTTTGCAAGTGGAATTACAAGCCCATGACCGTGACACAACAAGATTTCTCTGGACGGATGAAGAGTGGAAACCTGGTAAAGAGCCCACCTTAAAAGTTTTCACGATGACACGAGTTTTGTTTGGAATGAAAGACAGCTCTTTTTTATTTGCTGCTGCCATCAGATTTCATATAAAAGGTCATTCAGATTCAACACCAGAGATTCGGAAGATTTTAGACGAAAACATGTATGTGGATGATTTACTTACTGGAAGCGGTTCCACGGAAAAGGCTCACCTAATTTCGCAGCAAACGAATGCTTTAATGGCCAAAGGTGGCATGTTGTTGAAGAAATGGGCTACCAATGGTCCATTACTACGTAATTTATGGGAAGATGAAGGCATCATTGCAGTCAACGAAACCTATTCAGCTATTAAAGATTTTAGGGGGGGGGTTGAGGTTTAATGGCTCGTCGACAGCTTGGAAAGATTTTAGACTTGATGTGGGATCCCCTGAGGGACACATTATCGTTAAAGTCAGAACCAGTTCTGTCTTCGTTGCCAACCAGTGAGGATTCAAAACGGGAGATCTTGGAAACTTTAGCCAGAGTGTTCGACCCCCTAGGCTTTCTTTCTCCCAAAACGATAGCTGTGAAATGTTTACTGCAAGAGCTTTGGCGTCTGAAGTTGAATTGGGACGACAAGTTACCAGCTGAACTTTTAGAAGGACATTATGGAAGCAGGACTTAGATTTATTAAAGAATATTACTCTTTCAAGATGGTATGCCACTACAGATGTGGATACAACCAGTGTCCAACTTCACGTATTTTGTGATGCCAGTCCAAAAGCTTATGGAACAGTAGCATATTTGCGTTCGCCATCCAAGGAAAATTTTGTTACAAGTTTCGTCACTTTGAAGTCACGTTTAGCGCCCATTAAACCAATGAGTATCCCAAGATTGGAGTTAATGTCATGTCTTATTGGCGCCCGATTGGTTTATAACATTCGTCAGGCTTTGAACTTGGAAAATTCGAGAACGTTCTTTTGGGCCGATTCAAAGGTAGCACTGGACTGGTTAAAAGGGCCTCCAACAAGATGGAAGCTTTTTGGGGGGAAGAGAGTCCAAGAGATACAGTCGTTGACTTCTGCTGATACATGGAACTACTGTGCTTCAAGGAATAACTTGCTGATTTAATTTAATTTAATTTAATTTAATTTAATTTAATTTAATTAAAAAATTATGTACGACTGTACATATCAAACTAAAAACAAAAGCAAAATAACAACCAACAATCACTCATCAAGACAGCCAGTGGCAAGTTTCCCCAAGGAAGTTTTAAAGCCAGCGAGATTGGTGTGACGTACACATTCGATCGGCAGCTTGTTCCACACAACAACAGTTCTTGGGTAAAATGAGTACTTGAAATAGTCAGTGCTTGGCTGCCAAACTCCAAGCTTCATGGGATGATCGTTTCGTCCAGTTAAATTTGGTTTAGTAATCCGACTTTCAGGATCCACGATGGTACGACCATGCACAATTTTGTGAAGGAGAGCAAGCCTGCTATCCTTTCTTTCTCTCAAACTATGCAAGTTTAATTTTTCAGCCATCTCTCTAACACTTGCAAACCAGCTGAAATCGTTTACTACAAATCCGATGGCACGCCTCTGGACAGCCTCAAGCATATTAATCTGGACCTCCTGGTAGGGGTCCCATACCACAGCAGCATACTCCATTTTTGATCTAACCATACTCTTGTAGGCAGTGAGTTTAGTCGAAGGAGTGAAACCCCGTAACACTCTACTCAAAAATCGCAATTGCTTTCCCGCACGATTTATAATGTCACTAATGTGGGAATTCCAATTAAGAGTGTTGTTTAGAGTAACACCGAAATCTTTATCTCCTCCACTCTAGGAAGTGCATCATTACCCACTTTCTAGTCAACAATAATAGGGGTTTTTCCTCTTGATACAGACATGACCGCAGACTTTAGAGGCTGGATCGACATCCCCCGGGTCGAACACCAGTTAAATACATTCGTAATAACATCCTGGAGAGCGATGGAATCAAGTTGTATGCAGATGTTTTTCATCATCGTGCTGTCATCAGCAAAAGCTGATCCATGACCTCCAATAATCTGCATTAGGTCGTTCAGGTAAATAATGAACAAAAAGGGCCCGCAGACTGATCCCTGAGGCACACCAGAAAGCACATTTTTGAACTCAGAAACAACACCATTGATTACGAAACATTGTGTACTGTTGTTTAAAAAAGATGCAAACCAATCAGCCATGTGACCAAGACCATACGTACGGAGTTTATGGATGAGTGAGGCATGCGGAACTTTATCAAAGGCGTTTTCCAGGTCAATACTGATAACGTCAACTTGCCCTCCTCCTTGAATGCCTTCAGCAATCATATGGCACAATTCCACTAAAAGTAAGTCAGTAGAGGCCCCTTCCCTGAAGCCAAACTGATTAGCGCGAAGCACATTGTTTCGGAGCAGGTAGCAAAAACAGCGTTTCACGATAATGTGTTCAAGCATCTTAGAACAATTATAGGTCGATAATTGTTAGAATCCTGTTTGCTGCCCTTTTTATGTAATGGTACGACTGTAGCAGTCCTCCATTTTAAAGGGACATAACCATTATCCACTGCTAATGGATTCATTGAAGATAATGGCGAGATATTTTGCGGACATTTCTGCACTTAATTTAAGTATAGGTACAGGAATACCTCCGGGACCAGGAGATTTAGACGAGTCAAGATTTTGAATCAATTTAAGGATGCCATTATAAGACACCACAACCTGTTCAATCACATCATTCAGTGCAATAGACATACCAGGTAAAGGTGCCTTGTTGTTGAGACTAGAAAAGTTTTTGCTAAAAGCGTCATTTAGAGTGTTAGCAATAGCCTTGTTTTCAACAACACAGAGTCCATTAACATTAAACTGGGATACTTCAGATTCACTTCCTTTGAAATTTCGGATGTAGTTCCAAAAGTTCTTCGGTTTGGTAGCAAATTCCTCGCACAACTTGTTAACATAATGTTCTCTATTTTCACTCATCTTATCAACAATTTGCGCACTAAGATCTTCCAATTTGTATAGGTGATCAGGCGAATAATTACCTTGAAGCGTTTTTCTAATCCTCCTACGTTTGGTAATTAAATTCTTGCTATCTTTGCAAATCCATTTATTGTTAGACACTTCACAGTCTTTTTAGGGACACAGGTAGTCATGGCAATGTCCAGGTCGTTCATAAAAATATCAACCAGCTCATCCAAATTTACATTATGCTGTTTAAACTTTTCGTAACTTTTTCCGAGAAGCTCAAGTAGTTTTTCCTTGTCAGCATGACAATAATCCCACTTAGTATACTCTTTAGAGCTAGTAACCTTCTTTGTATAAATGTTACAGGTGGCATAGACGATATGATGATCACTAAATTTTTGCAGAATATCCACCCCACAAGTTTCAGTAATATCAGTAATTAAGGTCCCACACACTTCTTGTATCACCAAAAATACGAGAGGCCAGTCCCTGAAATTTCTGCTGCAAGACCAAGAATGGTGAAGGGGTCCAGTTTGGCTTTCTCAAGATGTCAGTTGTTGGCCCTCTGGAGAGTTAGAGAAGTCTTACAGTTCAAGTCAATTAGTGTCTGAAGAAAGAATAAATGAAGTTGTGGTCCAGCAGAATATTTTATCACCTTTTTTGTTGGATCATACCAAGTTCAGTAGGTGGCTTCAAATTACTCGGATTATGGCATGGGTAATGCGTTTCAAACAGAATTGTAAGAAGATTAGAGTCAATAAACAGTCATTTTTATTAGCCAAGGAATTGAATTGTCAACTACTTATTGGTTCAGGATAATACAAGAGGAATGTTTCCCTTTGGAGTTGTGCTGCAGCTCCATCAGGTTTGTATGGTCCCTTGAGGTGTAAGTTAGCTAGTCAACTAACCAATATTGCTAGGTAGTTACATGGACGTTTGGTGGTCGTGCCAAATAAGATCGGGCTGGTCAGATAGCCACATCCAAGCCGGCCTGAGACAGGGACTACCGTACCACCTAAGTTTACGTAAGTCGAAACCCTTTAGCTAACTTTCACTCTCTAGGGAACCCCTTGGGTTTGCGTTGAGGATTCTACCCTTTTTTCGTAACATGCAACATATGATAAACACGTCAGAATCAAGAAGTGGAAAGAAAGTCAATGTTGTTTCGTTTTGACCATTTTTTAGGGAAGGGTGGTCTATTAAGAATTAGAGGTCGCCTGAAGTATGCCAAGATGGAAGAAAACAGAAAACATCCGATTTTGTTGGCTTTTAGCAAATTGTCTTGTTTGTTCATTTTGGAACAACATTTTCAAACAATGCATGGTGGAGTTCAAGAAACTATAGTTAGAATCCGAAGAATTGCCTGGATACTTAAAAGTCGTCAGTAGGTACAGAAAGCCATACGGGAATGTATGATATGCCGAAAATGGAATGCCAAGCCCGTGTCAGTGAAGGAAGCACCCTTATCAGCTGCTAGGGTGCGTAAGTCAGAGCCATTTCAAGTTTCAGGAGTAGATATTGCTGGGCCTTGTTGGTTCAAAGGAAATGGTCTGAAAAAGAAATCTTACATCTGCTTATTCTCTTGTGCGGTCACAAGAGCGATCCATTTAGAACTTGTATCATCTCCAGGTGTTAAGTCCTTTTTGCTGGCCTTCCGAAGATTCTTGGCAAGACTAGGCCTCTGCAAACTAATTTATAGTGACAATGCCAAAGTATTCCAACAAGTCGATTTTTTGGTCCGTGAGGCCTGGCGATTAACTACTCATGAAGATGTCCAAAACCTTTCCTCACGAGCCTCCATTGAGTGGCGATTTATTGCACCGCAAGCTGCTTGGTGGGGAGGATTCTACGAGCAAATGGTGAGCTCAGTCAAGAGGCATTTGAGATCTTTGAAATCTGCTCTATTAGACTTTGAAGAATTGTCTACCATTCTGGCAGAAGGGGAAGAAGTGATCAACAGTAGACCACTGATGGTTATTTCAGGAGATCCCATGGACTCAGAATATCTCACACCTTCCAATTTTCTGATTGGTAGACTGAGTGGAGCATTATCTGATGTTTTCCCATCCATTACTTCCGTATCTGCCAAGGATGTATTTAGAGAGCGGTGGTTTATTAGAAAACGTCTCATGAACGGCTTTTGGAAAAGATGGAGTGAGGAATACTTATCGCAGTTGCAGTCGGTTCATAAGTTGCAGTCGGTTCATAAACTCAGTATTCCATCTGCAAAACTTCCTCTTCGACTAAATGATGTTGTTCTGATTAAAGACGACAGAATTCCAAGAGGTCAGTGGAAGATGGCGAGGATAAATGAACTTTCAGACGGAAGGGACGGGAAGATTCGTTCCGTGATGCTACAGACTAGCAATGGAAACCTCCTTAGGAGGACTGTCCAGAGAATTTGCCCTCTTGAAATAGCTTAGGCATCGTCTGCACTGACACTGAGGCCTTGGTTTGTTGCTAGTTTTTAGAAGTAGCAAGCTATGTTCTCAGACATTACTACTTCACTTCATTCCAATAGAATAATACAAATGAGGTACACGTTCACATGACAGGTTAGTCTATCATAGACACTATTTTCACTTGAAGCCAACTTTTAGTTAGTTTGTATAGATGTCTTATATTTCCCCTTCGCAAATTGACGATCCTGGCCAGCACCGACCTATGTGGTTGAGGAAGGGCTTGCCAAGCAACGTTTCGGCCTTTCCGGGGGAATCCAGTTGATGAAAGGTACAAGGCACCTGCGGACGCTTCTCGCAAGTGAAGGGCTATGTTTTGTGACCTTTCTACCATTTCAAAATTGAAGGGTAAGATTTTATGGCATTAACACCTGTTAATGTCTTTCAGGATTCCAACCAAGCAAGTCCCTATTTTCGTTTATAACTAAGGTTCATCTTTATTGCTATGCCAGTTTTTCCAAGAAGCTAAGGTCTAATTCAAATGCGACCTAATCGTCTGCTCTGTCGAGATTTAGGGCATGGAGCAATGACCTGAAGAAAGTTTATTTTGGTCATTCTGGTCGAGAATTTCTTCGTGGAAGAGTCAAAAGTCACGAAGCTTGGAGTTGGAATTTTATCACGTCAAAGGAACGCAACATTTCGAAGTCCACAAGGTTTAGGTTTCTTCATTTGTTCTGGGCTGGTGGAGTATGTTGTGAACTTCAAAAGTGCTGTGAAGTCTGCTATTTAGGTGGCTAATTTTGTAAATTAAGGGAGACATATTGTGGTGATTGTTATGTATGTTCCCCATTGTTGTAATCACCTTGCGTGATGTGCGTGTTGATTATTAATCATAGCTTGTAATATTGTTGTGCTCTTGAGCACTGTTGAAATCTAATCTTTATTAAATAAAACGATCACTATTTTGGGGAATGCAAACTCAGTAACAACACCAGCCATTCCTCTTAATTATTTTGCAACGATGACATTATGATTTAGGCCCTTAAGTTAGAATAGGCCTACAGCGGCCATGTTGTATTCGCCCTGCTAAGGGTTACGAGTATCGTTACCCTTTGTTGTTGTGCTGAAGCTCCATCAGGTTTGTATGGCCCCTAGAGATGTAAGTTAGCTAGTCAACTAACCAAAATTGCTAGGTACTTACATGGACGTTTGGTGGTCGTGCCAAATAAGATCGGGCCGGTCAGATAGCCACATCCAAACCGGCCTGAGACAGGGACTACCGTACCACCTAAGTTTACGTAAGTCGAAACCCTTTAGCTAACTTTCACTCTCTAGGGAACCCCTTGGGTTTGCGTTGAGGATTTTACCCTTTTTTCGTAACATGCAACAGATGATGAACAGGCAGTGATAGGCGGCAATAAACCAAATTCAAGATATTTTCACTGTGCGTCGACCGATTTGGACGTTTCAATACACCATTTTCACGGCTTTTTCCACCATCTTTCCAATGGCCCAAACCCCAAGCAGCTGTCTCTTATTTTTTAGAAATTATGAGGCAATTCCGATCCGATCCGATTGACAGCCAAATAGCAAAGAAACGGAGCCTGCTCCATTATGTCGACAGTGGAACTGATGAAGGCCCTAAAATTCTACATATCTTTAATACAATAACAAAAGAGGCATAAGAGGCAAGAGGCACTTTTGGCATAAGTGAAATAAAACCAAAATTTAAAAACTTACTTTTAAACAACAAAAAAATTCAACAATTAAACTATTATTTCTATTAAATACGATTTTTTGCAATCATGTTTAAATCAAATGGATATTGGTGATTGAGTCGTGAAACTTATAACTTTGTGTAATAATGTACGGTAACATATTGTAACATATTGCATATACTTGTGTATGCATTTTTTTTCTCTTTTTTTTTTGTAAATAAATGTATTTTATGTTTGTATTTGTGTTACTGACTCATACAAGTTGAACAACAAGTTCGAGTCAATTGAACAATAAACTACATATGTATATATATATATATATAATATTATATTATATTACGAAATACCGCAAAAGACAACAAAGTATTCTGTAAACAGTATTTTCGTACCGCAAAGGGCACACTAGGCTCTAACCTCAAGTGGTCAAGCATCAGCCAAGGAAACTGGACACCTTACTCATTAAAAGTGTCACAACAGCTTGAGGTGGTTTCGGCCCAAAGCACTCTAATCATTCGCCAAACTAGTTAAATACTGATTGTCTAGCCTACGTATGTATGCATCAACCGAACACCATATTTGCGTTTTTAACTACGTTGATGTTACTATACTTTGTAGGCATTCCAAACAACTTTAGAAAAAAAAACGAACCTGTGATTGAAGTATTTTTTATTCACTATTCGTTTTATTCCAGGAAGTCGTAATACCAGAATCCCTCAAGCATTTATGCTTACCTGAGCAGGAAAATGAAATCTGTAAACTGAACTGCCTGCAATGGAAACTTTTCAAGGAAATATCATGCAGGTATGGAAAGCACAGTGCAGGTGCATAAACAGTCATTAGTGTGTAAGTGCTTTAACTAAATGTATTTGTGGTGAAAGAGGGATTCGTATAGATTTCTTGATGAAATAAATGTGCTTGTGAAGACATAAATTTCAGATAAGCCATAAATCCCAAGTTTTCGAAATTTGTTGTGACTTCTGGATATATTATTGCAACACCTTTGGTGGTCTGACATGCTCCCGGCCAAAGTCATGGGGACAAAAGGAGCAAGTAATAGTTTTCCTAGGTAAATCCAGTCGGAAATTCAAAGGATCTTTTATATGCCACAATTGACATGAACGAAGGTATCGCAGGGTCCTTCTCTATTCGAAAAAGCATTGGCTGGTTTAGCTCAGGGCCGAACTCATGACTTCTGTCATAAGAGGTAGTAAGTAGTGCTAACCATCAGGCCAACGAGCCCATGGAAATGTTCTATATATTGTACACTTGTACAAGTTTATCATAATATTAATCATAGCCAGAAATCCTGTCTCCTGCATACTTCATTAATATGTTGTTGTGATTTACTTGACCAAAAACAATGTATTGTTAAAACAATGGAAAAAAATAAATTAAGATTATATACTTAAGTTTTCTAAACAAATAGCTTTTTAATTTAAATCCCGCAGCCTAGTATTTCCCATATAAAATTACGTCATCTTAACATGCGGGCTAATTTTATGATAAAATTTAAAGCATCATTTTGATTGTCCAATTTACTAAGATAGAGCGAGCAATATTTGTAATTATTGCGAATTTTTGTTGTCGAAAACCTAGTATACTGTGAACAGCGAAGGAACAAAAAAAAAAAACAAGAATTCACATAAAAAATCAGGTACAGATGAAGTCATAAAAAAACTAATTTACATTGAATTTGGAGTTAGGCGTGGTATAGTTCGTTACATTATCGAACCAAACCGTTTAATTTATGGTGAGGCTGTTCCCTAAATTTGGTTGTGTTTTTTGAAATTGGGGGAAGAAAACGATCATCTTATAGCGTCGTAAAAAGGTTATCATTGTCGTAATTAAGGAGGAATGCCACTGTGTTAACGACTTATGCCTAGTGATGAGTGAAAACCCAGTAAATTATCAACGAATTTCCGTAAAATATTTAAAATCTTTCTTTAAGCTTAAAATGACTATAGTGTCTGCCATAGATTGAGATGTGTCCATGTGAGTAGCTTAAGTAATAATGATAATAATAATAAAAATGTTCAGCCACAAAGTGGGAAGGATCCGGAAGGATAAACCACTTACTCTAGTCCCAGTTAGAATAAATATAAAATGAATAGTGGCTTAGCGAGACTGTATTGCGACTAATTCAGGTCTCGTTGAATCTAGCCCAACTCAGTTTAAAAGCTTTCGGTGTAAAACGAACACGAAAATTGTCCCTCACAGATATGAAGTACATAACATTTATAGTGTTAGATGAAAGAATTTGGTTTAGGAAGGCCAAGAGGAACAATAATGACTAATAGCTGAATGTTGTATCTTATTTTCAGGCTGGTCTACATGCCAGCAGCCAATGTATCTTTGTGTACGTCATCGCTGGAAGAAAAAAAGAGTCATTCAATTTATACCAACCTTTATTTGACCCCTGATGCAGCAGAAGATTGCAATTGCTTACCTAAATGCATCACAACAATTTACGACACCAAAGTATATAATAATCCAGGCATGGCACTTGAAGCTCGTACTTATATGCGTTTTGGTCTTAGTAATCCTATAATTGAAATGTATCGAGAGGAGTATAAATACACATTGGTGAAACTCTTGTGTGATATTGGAGGTTGGAGTGGGGCACTATTAGGATTTTGTGTCCTGTCTGTTGCTGAAATATTGTTTTCACTGAAATGCAATGTTCTGAAAAAGAAAAAAAATTAATATCGTTGCTCATTTAAAACTCCCAGTAAAATTAACGTGGTAATAACAAAACGGTGTTTCATTGGAATTCTACCTTAACTGAAGTTACGATAATTATCCAAATGCTTATGAATTTTTTGCATTCTCTTTATTCCACTCACTAATGAATTTTTTGCCTCTGAAACTTTATTTACAACTGGTCGTTTAACACAGTAACAATGAATTCTCAACGTGGATTGCGCATGCAATTTTAAAACATGGCATTAGGAATCGATCTATAGTCAAAGGCATTGTGAAACAGTACACATTATAAAAAAAACATTATAAATATCATGTATCTTCATCACAGTAACGAATCAAAGAAAACTCGTTGATGGACATAATTTTTTTTTCATCTCTTTATTACCCTTCTTTCGTTCCGACAATGGTAAAATGATGGAGTATCCCGCAGTCATACAGTTCCAACAATACTTAACAATAGGCAACAATGGTGAACAAGTTATCTTGCATACTTATCCTGTAAACATATCATGTAAACTTATTTGGCGCACTTTTATTTAGATTTCTTACAACTCGACCTTCTTTCTAAAGCAATGTACTACTTTGGATAGCTATTTTTCGATTTTCCGGCACTACACTTCGTAAAACTCCATCCAACAATAACTACTGAAACTGTCGCCGCACCTCCATCATCTGTAATGTCGCTCGAATCAAAGTGGCCCTGAGTAGGACAAGGTAAACAAAAGATTGTTTAGCCAGACTTCAACGAAACTATTGCAACTACATGCAACTAACAATGTTCTTTGGAAGAGCCGTTACAATATTCTTTGTTGCATGAAATGGACTGTTGTTTGACTCCAAATGGAGGGAACAATGGAAATAATAAATAACTCCATCAGTCTACAGAGAAACTTTTGTCATGATGACCACGGATAGCAGCTGTTTATGACAACCAATCCATGCTCAGTAATTAGATTCGACGTGAAACATGGCGGCATCTAGCGTCAAAACCATCAACAAAAAAGGTCCAAGGTTTGCGGAGATGAAGCCCGCCGCGTTCCCTAAGCAACATGGCCCATGGGTCAATTTGCATGCGTGTGTGATTGAAACACAGCAAGCATTGTAGTTGGCTGCTTGGAACTGCCAAATACTGAAATACTGTAGCAGATGTTACACCTGGCCCAGTATTATAATGTTACTGCGTTGTGGCTCTATCTTTCGGGAAAACAAGGAAATTATAAGATCACCAATCTTCTACAGATCACCAATCTTCTTCAGTCTAACAACGGTATTTTCACTTGGTAGTACAGTATGACACATTTATGGTGTACTCATTTCAAATGATCGCTGAGCCTAAGCATGCTATCACAGATTTCATAACAATACAGCAACGGAAAGTGTGTTTTGTGAAGTTTTTAGCTGCACTGGTTTGAGAGTAAATCTATAAAGCGTACAAGGGCACGCGACGAGAGTATTGCTACACGCATCATTGACGTTTACTCAATCGAGCAGCGAGTTTGGATTGTTGACAAATTTAATGAAACAAAGTCAATAATCGCCACGCGATGAGCATACGCCAAACAATTCGGAGCCAAACTGAAGAAAACTCTGACCCGGCCAACCATCCAGAGATTAGTGTTCAAATGGAAAACTTCTGTATCCATAAGAAACGACAAACGAAACTGAACCTCAACGTGTCGAGCAGCAGAAAATGTGAAACTTGTCCATGAAACTGTTACCCGTAGTCTTACAAAATCTGTGCGCCGTGCTGCCAGACTGGTATAAACAGGGAAACAGTAAGACGAATCTTAAAACACGATCTGCACATGTTTCCATATAAGATACAGATTTTGGAGAAAATCACAGCATTAGACACAGAAACAAGAAACGACTTTGCAAAATTCTGGTTAGAACGACTGGAAGACGACCCTGAGTTGCAGAACTCTATCATTTTTACTGACGCGACCCACTTCTACACTACTCTCAGTGGGCATGTCAACAAGCAGATAATGCGATTTTGAGGTGAAGAAAATCCACATCAGTACGTTGAACAACCTCTTCATCCGGAAAAGGTTACAGCTTGGTGCGCCATGACAAGTTCGGGAATAATCGGCTCTTTTTGGTTTGATGAAACTGTTAATCAATTTAATTACAGGCAAATGCTTCAAGCACAATTCATTCCAGCTGCACGAGCTAAAGGTTGGAATTTAGAGGACCACTTCTTTATGCAGGATGGCGCCACTCCGCACTGTGCTGATTCGGTTTTGCATTTCTGGCTGAACATTTTGATGACCGCCTCATCTCACGCCGCACTGTCAACATCTGGCCACCAAGAAGTCCAGACGTCAATCCCTGCGACTACTTTTTTGTGGGGATATCTTAAAGGCCGTGTGTATCGTCCCAAACCAACCACTACACACCAACTGAAGGCTAATATTCAACACGAAATCAACAAAATCGCGGTTTTAACGTAGCAAAAGGTGATGGATAATTTCTTAATTCGCTTGAGGGTGTGTCGCAAACAGCGTGGTGGCCATCTAGAGCACATTATAACTCATAATCAGCATGGACGTTAATGAATAATGTACCCACGAAAACTTCAGATATGTACCTTCAATTTAAGACGTTTTACACTGCAATCCGTATATAATAAAGCTAGGCTACAACAGCAAAATGTGTATGTTATAAATGTTTCATAAATGTGTACTACACAAAATGATAGTTGCATAAGGAAAGTCATAATAAGGATTTTACAAAAAAATGGGCTGGTGTAAGCAATTTAATGCACACGTTTGGCAGGTCGATGTCCTTGGAGGTGTCGAATAGGGTGCTTTCTCGGACGTTTAAACACTACCGCGACGTCCGTCTACCGAAAATGTGCATTGAACATTAAACGGCAGCCTACTGCTGAAAATTCATGCTATAACCAATACTTGCACATGTCTAATGACTTGGTGACTACAGATCAAGGTCCAATAAGACGAAATTTTCTGCAAGTTCGTGATGTAAGTTGGAAGAAACCACCCTGGGTACAAAACGTTGTAATTCAGTGTTTTAAAGTCTAGATGATGCTATTTATATTGTGCTTATTTGATAAGTTTTTTATATGGCACAAGTTCACCTTGCACATGCACTAATTTAAAAAAAGTTACATAAGATTATCCTGAATCTTAACACAAGGCACTAGGGGTTGATTCCAATTCGTGGAAAACACTCTAAATTATCATTAGATAGCCTGACTGCGCGAACTTTTCTAGGGCGTTTCTGTACTCTCACACGGGCCGTATGTTGTACGGTACACCAGAACAAGACTTACTCCTGGTTATGAGTACTATGGTAGAGAAGAAAGTGGTGGTAAGAGGAGGAATAGGGTGGATGGGGAGTGGAAAAAGGAATATTTCACATTGGGTGGTGTAAGGTTTATCATGAAGCAAGGGAGTAACCACTTTTGTAACCTCTAATTGTTCAGTTCAATAAATGTTGCCGAAAGTGGCTTTCATCAATACACAACATACTTTTATAAAGGAAGAGGCCAAATTTTTCGTCGGGTGGTGTAAGGGAAGTAACTCTTTCACGCAATAAGGGTAGTAACCACTATTGTATCATCTACTGAAACATCTATTGTAATCTGTGATTGTTCAGTTCAATAATTGTCCACAGTGGCTTTAACATGACATATATATATACCATGTACCTTTAAATGAATAATGCAAATTTTACATCGGGTGTTGTAAGGGAATTAACCACTATTGTGACCTGTATTGTAATCTATGATTGTACAGTTCAATAAATATTATCCACAATGGCTTTCGTTAATGCATGAGATATTTATATGAAACTTTATATTGAAAATGCAAATTTTACGTTGGGTGGTGTAAGGAAGGTAACCTTTATTCGACTTTTAAGGGAAGTAACCACTGTTGTAACTTCTATTTTAACATCTTTTGTAACCTCTGATTGTTCAGTTACGTAAATATTGACCACAGTGACTTTAATCAATACATGACATATTTATAAGAAACTTTATACGGATACGACAGATTTTACGTTGGGCGTTGTAAGAAAGTAACTTTTATCGTGCAATAAGGGAAATAACCGCAATTGTAAAATCTTTGGAACCTATATTGTAACCTGTAATTGTTCAGTTCAATCAATTTTGTCCACTGTGGCTTTCATGAATGCATGACATATTTATACGAAACTTTATAATGGAAAAGGCAAATTTTACGTCTAGCAGAGTAAGGGAAGTAATAACTACTGTAGCCTCTGTTGTAACCTGT
Organism: Lithobius niger; assembly: GCA_023313725.1. Lineage (NCBI taxonomy): Eukaryota > Metazoa > Arthropoda > Chilopoda > Lithobiomorpha > Lithobiidae > Lithobius > Lithobius niger. The sequence continues at coordinate 18,626 of JAHWFP010118626.1, read as the reverse complement.
AATTGATCAGTTCAATAAATATTGTCCACAGTGGCCTTCATTAATACATGAAATATTTATATTTTCCTTTATACTGAACAGGCAAATTTCACGTTGGGTGGTGTAAGGGAGGTTACCGCTATCGTGCCATAAGGGAAGTAACTATTATTGGAAATTCTGTAGTAACATCTCTTGTGACCTCTTATTGTTCAGTTCAATAAATATTGTCTAGAGCGGCTTTAATTAATACAAGTCATATTTATATGTACACTACGTCTGAACTAATGTTTCAAAACTAAGTCATATGAGGAAGCCTACAGATGCATGTATCGATTTTTGTTGTAATTTCTTAACAAAAAACCATTTGTTTGTAATTTTTTTGGTTTTTAATGTTATCCGTGACCAAGCTAACAGCAGAAGGGAAAATTTAGAATTCTGAAATATTTTGCTTTGATGGCAACTTTCCTGTTAAAGTTTGTCTTTTTACTACAATGTGAATGGCTTGCAAGGGACAGTATTAATGCTTCTGTAGGTTAAGATTTCCACAAACCAGTAAGATTTACTGGCTTTTGTAATAAGGAAAATTCGTATTGGTCCAGTAGATTTTTTCCTGTAGCATTTTTCCTGCAGCATTGATTGATAATTTCTTAATATGCATTACACACCAATAAATTAAAATTTGTAGGCAACAAGATTACCTCATCATTAAGAAAAAACTAAAACGAAAATTGGATTCTCAAGAATATTGAGCCTAGATCCTTGCATTTGTAGGGAACTTTATTCCACGTTCTTGGGACTCTTACATTCCTTCCTTTTCTGTCTGTGATATCTTGGTTTCTGTCTCGATCCTAATTTCGCATGCATGCACGTAGCACGCGGAAGCAAGTGCTAAATCCCACATCCAAACTTTTTTCTCTCCGGAGAAAAAACGTTAAGCTTCAGACTTACAACGTTTTAACAGGAAAAAATCATTTAAATTCTTTGCCAAATTTCAAGTCAAAGTCAAAAGTCAAAATTGGACTGTCAAGAAGATTCAACCCAGATCCTTGCACTTGTAGGGAACTTCATTGCACGTTCTTGGAACTCTTACTCTCCATACCTTTCAGTCTGTGATCTCTTGGCTTCTACCTAGAACCTAACTTCGCATGCATGCACGCAGCATGCGAAACAAGTCCGAAATCCCACATCTAAAATATTTTGCCCTCCGGGAAAAAGCATGAGGCTACAGACTTACAACGTTTTAACAGGAAAAAAATCATTTAAAATTTTTGCCAAGTTTCAAGTAAACAAATGCCAATGCAATACAATCCGAGAGGAAATGAAAGATACAAATACATTTCAGCAGCTCTAAGTGTACAATGAAATGCAATAACACGTGTACTTCTTACTTAATTTTGATTTAAGTGTAATAGTAAAAATACCCAGAAATACACAGAGTTACAACCTGTCTTCGAATCAAGTTACCCCATGAACACTACTTTCAGTGTCAGTAAATATGTTTTTTTTTCTGAGGGAAATAATTCTTATGCAATTATGCCCTGCTAAACGTACAAAACCCAAGCAAACATCATGTCACAAAATAACCAAGAAATCCAGAAAATCGTTTTTTTACTTTTTTTTTTTTACAAAACTCCAAGTGTCAAAATCATCCGCCTGAGTAAGAAACTAAACTACAAATGAGTCAACTACACAACTAATCAACTCCTATTTTTTTCCACAAGGCCATAAATGAATCCACACAAAACATTCAGCAAAACATATTCTTTTACATAGGTAGCCTACATCTGATATTTGGCCATCTTAATTCATCCTAGGACTCATTCACGAATTAAATATGGTGCTCTGTCACTCTGCCTTACCTTCAGAAGATTCTTCACACGTTTAACTCCCGTTGACGAGTTTTTCAATTGATCTCAAAACTCTTGTCCGAAATAATGAAAACAAAGCAAGTTTTCCCTCTCTTACCGTTCATTTCAATGTTTTGCTTGGGGTCTTTGTTTCTGTTGGTGTTGTTTGTTTTTTGCACGAACCAAAATTGGGTTATATTTTACTCAGCTGAACTCGATTTGGGAAAAGCTTTTACACCGTCAACACTCAGACACAAATGCGGAGAAACAACCCAAAATTCACTCCACTGGATTACACAAAGATATAGGTCGTCACACACAGTTTCACAGTGTAGCCTTTTGTATGTTTTTGTTCTTTTTCAAAATTCGGCACTCAAACGAAAATTATCGAATTCCAGAAGAAAATATCGCACATACCAAGTGATTCCGTAACGAAGTGACAGATTAGTACCCAAATAATCTGGCAGCCTACATCACTAATTGTTGGGGCACAAAAAGCAAAATTCTTCAATTGAAAATATGTTCCTACCATCTAGTCTTTCTTTCGACAAACATATTTACTTCGTAATGCCAATAAAAGTCAAAGTTAAAAAAAAATTAGTTAAGAAATTACACCAAAAATTATTAATTACAAATGGAAATAAGCTATTTACACAACATTCTCCTATATCAGCAGGAAATCAACTGGGCAACCAGAATTGTTCACCTAGCAACCAGAATTGTAATAGCAAAGTTATAACCTGTGTTCGAATTAAGTTACCCAATGAGTGTTAGTAAATAGGTTTTTTTTTCTGAGGGAAAATTCACATTCAATTACGCCCTACTAATCATACAAAACCCAAGCAAACATCACTTCGCAAAATAACCAAATAATCCAGAATATCGTTTTAACTTTTTTTTTTACAAACCTTCAATTGTCAAAATCATCAACTTCAGTAATAGCACCACTAAGCTTTAATACGATACCACTTAGCTGTAATTTGATACCTGGTTAAAGGTACACGCCTCCATGTTGAGTTTCCTGTATAACGCAGCTTTGCAACGTAGGTTCATGCATATGTAAATGTTGAAAATACTTTAATTTTCCTGTGTTTTGTCAAGTATGAGTCGGTTTTGATGCATTCACTTACATGTATGTAATTGTTGCAAAAATTATATATGCGCAGGATGCACGAAACGAGAAGTGAGTATGCCCTTTTAACTTAAATTGTAAAAAAAAAACTACCTAATAGGTCTACAACATGTCCAGATTATTTTGTGCTCAATTTAAGAAGTAGGATTAATAATTAGGTGTGCTTCGAAATGAAGTCTGATTTCAAGAGGTGAAATCGTCGAATTAACGTCCAAGTCTAATTAGCTCTCTTGGTTCTTTATTGGAGCAAAGTAAGAAAAGCGAGCATAGCTCCTTACACATTGACTCCATGTTTTTTTTTTTTGTAATAACATCACACCGCAACTATTCAACTGAATATAATGAAATTCTGTACGCTGACAAACAACAGCTCAGAGAGGGACTTTTTCATATAAAAAATCGGTTGTATTTTGGGCCAGAAATTTAGTAAAATTATCAGAAATTGTTAGAAACCCATTGTGCGACACCGATTGGTAAAAACAAATTGTTAGAAAAAGATTTTGGTGTGCGCATTGGTCCAAAGGATTCAAATGTTTTTGTACCGAGTGTTAACCACTCCTGGTCATGTGCCTGACGAAGCTCTAAATCCCTATGAGTGCGCATTGGATTTCACATTGAGTAATGCGTTTTACAAACAAACAAAGAATGCAACTGTTTTGAATATCAACAATTCAGGTTCATGAGAAACATGCATCCGCATTATCGATCAACAAACACTTGTGTCTTAGTTGAGAATAAAAATGAATCGATCCGGGGAAAAAATTTGGGGGATTCAACACAATATGAAAAGGGAGAAAGAGGATGGAGGAAGGGAAGGAGCGGAAGGACTGAAAATGAAAGGGGTGGAGGTGAAGGAGGGAAGGATCTAGGAGCGAGGGAGTGAAGCGAGACTCAATAATGTAGGGGCAGCTGTCCACCCCCCCCCCCCACCCCTACAGGAAACGGCCCTTCTCCTCTTCAAATATAATCCCATGCTCCGCTCCTGTATGTCAACATGTGAATATGGTGGCAGCCTTGGTAAATAATAAGCCTAGAGTTAAACTTCAGTAAGTGTCCACTGTGAATGGCGTGTACAGCTACCACATAGTAACAACTTGAACTAACAACGTTCTTCGAGATGGACGAGTCGCCTACCTTCACCACTATACACAGTCCGTGCACCCGATACTGTTAGGAGACTGGCAGCGCGACCTTGTGTCATGAGATATCGGAACTATTTCTGCAAGTTTTCCCGTTTAACTCTCTTCATTCGCGTGACATGAGTGAGGTGGTCTAAGGCGACACGCCACTGACGGATTTTGCGGTGGATCTGCTATCGCAGCTGCAGAAAGTCGGAATACACTCGAGCTTACAGGTAGCAATACTGAATCGTCCCTCCCGAAGAAAGTTCTTAGTCCAAGGTGACAGTTGTCGTAAGTTGCAGTTGAAATGTGTTCTTTCTAGTTTAATGATAACGTTTTTTCTTGTTCCTACACAGTTGGAAGTATAGTTAGTCCAGAGAATGGCTTACACTTGAAACCCGGAAGTTGAGAACCTCCAACCTCTTCCCCATTAGTAAGTGTGGATGCCAAAAGTATACGTGGATTGTGGATACAACATGTACGCCGCACTGTTGAAAAGGGTGGACGATTTTCTCAAATACTGCTTGTATGTAGGGAAGAAGCGTTCAAAGAGGATGTTACTTGCTTTTTTTCATTAGGCAGCTTTTTCAGTTAAAAAATTATACATGGAGGTCTATTGGAAGGAGGTTGGTGAAAGAGGTGTCCATGATTCTTCTCTTTTTTTGCATTGTTATATACTCGACTACACCAGTGGTCAACAGAGCCACTTTTCCACACAGAATTATCAAGAATAATATCAAGAATGGCGGGCATGATTGCATGCGTGCGTGGATAGAGCTCCCAAAACATTGACTCGTTGCCAGGAAAGTATTGTGATTTCGTAAGATTTGATGTAAGTGTATGAAATATGAGTGCCTGCTGATTAACAGGAATCATAAAGCAAGCCTATCAGTGCTCTATGTTAAAAGGATTACTGCTTCAAAGCTGGCGATTGTGAACGGTTTGGTGCAATAGGAACCATTGAACTATAAAACCAGTTCTAGACTGGCTCCCTGAGTGGAATTGAATGCTCACTCGTACACAGTGGAGCGAAGCCGGTTAAACGTAGTGAGTGTGGAAATTCTTTTGCGGTCAACTGTGATTTATCACAGCTTAAACATATATACAGTAGAAAGAAACCGTTTGCATGTGGAGAGTGTGGAAAGTCTCGTTAGCAGAAATTTAGCCTAGCATCGCATTCACTCGTACACAGTGGAAAGAAGCCAGTCAAACGTAGGTAGTGTGGAAAGTTTTTTGTGGTCTACTGTAATCTAACGCAGCACCAACCTGTACACAGTGAGAAGAAAACGCTTGAAGGTTGTGAGTGTGGAAAGTCTCATATGCAGGAAAATAATCAACATCGCACACAATCGTTCACAGTGGAAAGAAACCGGACAACCATTGTGAATGTGGGAAGTCACCTGCGGTCAACTGTAATTTAACAAAGCAGAAACCCATACACAGTGGACAGAAACTGTTTGAATGTGACGAGTGTGGAAAGCCTCGTATGCTGCAATTTAGTTTTGCATCGCATGCACCCACACCCAGTGGGAAGAATGCCAGTTATTACGTTGGTAGTGTGGAAAGTTTTCTATGGTCTACTGAAGTTTAATGGAACACTAACCTGTACACAGTGAGAAGAAAACACTTGAATGTGGCGAATGTGGAAAGTCTCATATGCAGGAAAATAATTAACATCGCACACAATCGTGCACAGTGGAAAGAAACCGGACAATCGTAGTAAGTGTGGGAAGTCATCTGTAGTCAACTGAAATTCAACACAGCAGAAACCCGTACACAGTGAAAAGAAACTGTTTGAGTGTGACGAGTGTGTAAAGTCCCGTACGCAGTAAATTAGTCTAGCATCGCACGCACTCTCACACAGTGGAAAGAAGCCCATTATACATAGTTAGTGGGGAAGTCTACGGATTGGAAACGGATTCGTTTTTTGGCGCTACCAGGATGGCGGCTACCTGCTCATGGTGCAAATGTAGGCTGACTGAAAGACGCGGGATTTTACGCTGTTCGGGTGGGAATTGTAAAAAAAGTTTTCATATTGCTTGCTTAAACATCACAAGAAAGGAATTATCAAAAATGTGCGTCTGTAAAAGGCTTGAATGGATGTGCCGAGCCTGTAATTTGAAATCACGGGCAAGACCAAATACAACGGAGCAGGGAATGGAGATTGTGGAACCCCCGCTACAACGATGTAGAACATGATTCGGCGTCTTTACCGAGTGATGATAGTTATCGCACGTGCGGAGGACTCACTGACACTGAAACAACGAAGTCAACAGTTGTGAGAGCTCCGAAATCGCGTATTACTAAAGCTATGGAAAGTGAGATAAACGTACAACTTTTTGAGAGCAGAACCTCGTTATTACGAAACCAGTAAAACATGCCATCGGCCAGGGGAAGGGATGACGATTCGCGATTTTCCCAGCGATACGACAAACACGACGATGTTCATAAATTAACGCAAGCCACAGTAAGGCATCCAATTCTTCGACAAGCAAATAAATTAAGTACTAGCACGCCAATTTATGCATCAGGAGGGGAAAATTATAGCAGAAAGAATAATTTCATAAATACAAATACTGAGGCTTCTGAAAAAAAGAACCAGCTCACAACTGATGTCAACCAAGCCATAAATATTTCAGACTTAAAAGCTGCTTTGAAAAACTCATTGGACATCGCAAAGTTGGAAAATGAATTTAATTTAACTGCATTAAATCAAAAAATGGACCAACTACAACACACAATACAAACAAATGCGTCTTTTTCAAGTAAAACAGGAAAAACATTTGTTCATATTAATGAAACAAATGAACAGCTGGAAAACCTCACCACGCCCTGTGAACCAGTTTTCAAGAAACCAAACGAGCCTCCATGTTTCGTCAACTTAATCGTACAGTGGATGGACAAACTACATTCACTAGTTCAGAAAAACAGCGAGTTTCTTGTGACCAAAGTGGAAAATGTGATTTTAAAGCACAACCAAAAAGTGCTAAACTATATTGAACAAAAAATAGAAATGGAGTCGTGTGCTAAAGATCGCCAAGCACAAGCTGTAAATAATCCGTCAAACTTCGTGGTGACCTCAGTCTTGTCAAATTCGAGTGATGGAAGAATCCAACTTCTCTCAGCTCATTTAGAAAATGGGGAAAATTCAAATACAGCTTTAAACGCAGAGTCAGTTAAATCTACACCTGAAGACGTGCATCAACTCCTCTTAAACGCCGTGCTACCACCGTCAGTTACCAAACGCCAAAAAAAAAAAAAATACTGAATATACCACAATACAGACTTACCACGCTTGATGAGAAAGAGCCACCAAAGAAACCTATGGAAAACTGTACAGTGCCAACTCAACTTTCTATGAAGCTGATTGAGGTTATTGACCCGAAAAATCAATCACACAAGGCTAGAAAATTAAACCTGAACATTTTAAACTATAATAATCAAGACAACCAACTGCACTGTGAACATGAACATATAATAAAACAATCATTTACCCTAGGTGACTCCCATGTAAGAGCAGTACGCTGCAAACAACTTCCTAACCTTAAAACCTGGACAGTGCCTGGTGCGACAGTACAACAGCTAACAGAAATTGTTTCTAAAATGCTGGACACATGTGAATACCCGACAACTACGATACTTTGCGCAGGCTCAAATAATATCAAGAAAGACACACCAGAAGATATTATCTCCCATATAACTACCCTGTGTGAAACAATAAAATCCAAACAACCAAAAGCAAAGATTTCACTCATTGGCCTATTCCCAAGAATCAAGTACCAGCAAAAACATGAAGACAAAAAGGTAGAACTTACAAATCGCATGTTAAGAGACTTTTGTGTTACCAACAATTGCAATTTCATATCACTTGACGAACAAATTCTAAACAGTCCAAGCCTTCTTTGCAGAGATGGTACACATCTGAATTTCAGAGGAAAAATGGCCCTTCAATCAGAGATTTCTAAAGTACTATTTAATACCCAGGAAAACCATTACATGCAAGGGGGACGTTAAAAGAGCAACGGTTCTACACCCAATCTCAACACGTTTACCTACTTTATCAATCTGCCAGAAAACTAACTACATAAATTGTATACTCATAAACGCACGTAGCGTGGTGGCAAATATGGATGAATTCCATGATCTACTGAAGACAGATGAATTTGATCTTTTGTTTGTGGTTGAGTCCTGGCTTACCCCTTCATCTTTATTCTTATTAAAATGGCACCAAATGTTGAAGCCCTAATTATTTCCAGACTTCCTGCGAGAGTTAAATGTGTTCTTTGCTATATCCCTGACGGACGAGATTCTGAAATATTGTCCTCGACTTCGCATTTCATAAACACCGAACTCAAACCAGGTTCTTATGTCATCTTGCGAGATTTCAACCTTTCATCAGTTGACTGGGAACAACTCCGCGCAACAAACGGACATCAGCAGTCTTTCTTAAGTGACCTCCTTCAGTTAGTTTTAAATTGAACCTGAAAAAGGTAGATTTAAAAAATTTTACAAACATCAAAAGAATAAATTTTGACTTACTAAAAATAGAACTCTCACGAATAGACGGGTGTACAGTAATGGACAATATAACCGACGTGCAGACTGCTTGGAATACCTTCCTCAATACTCTAAATTGCAAAATAAACCATTGCAGTGAAGTGCGACATACCAAACTTTGTTCCAAGAAGAAGTACCCAACTGAGATCAATAAACTCCGTAGGAAAAAACTTCATGCGTGGAGAACATACAAATCAAGTAGATCAGATGCCAATCTTCTTAAGTTTAACGTTATTAGCAAGAAGTATTCGGCGGCTCTAATCCTATACCAGAAGACGGCAGAAAAAAAAATTTAACTTCATTTTCAACTGGTTCCCTCTATAAATTTTATAAATCCAAAACGGCTTTCCAAAGACAAATTCCACCATTGGTTGCAAATGGCAAAGTTGAAATGGATCCGCTATCAAAAGCTAACTTTTTATATTCCTGCTTCGTTTTAAATGGGATTATGGACGACAAACAAACATGTTTGGACTTCCCACTCGATCATAAACCAGATGTATGCGAGTTGGTCACTTTTTCCCCACAAATTGTTTTAGAAGCACTGACTTCATTGAAGCCTAGTCATTTAGTGGGCCCAGAGGGGTTGTCGAATTATTTATACCGCGAAATTCGCCATTTTATTACTAAACCCTTGGCTTGTATTTTTTATCTCTCCTTTAAATTCAGTGTCCTTCTATCTATTTAGTTAACAGCGAGAGTTATTCCAATCTACAAAAAAGGAAATGAAACGGATCCAAAAAATTACCGACCAATCTCTTTAACATCAGTGCCATGTAAAGTGTTGGTAAAGATTATACGAGAGCAAATGTTATACTTTACAAACAAATTAAATATCATTAAACCAGACCAATTTGGATTTTTACCAGGAAGGTCCTCTACGATGCACCTTTTAAAGGCTCTCAATATCTGGTCTGAAGCCTTTGACATCGGAGTACCAACAGATGTTATATCGTTCAATTTTAAGAAAGCATTTGAATCGATAGTGCACCGAAAACTCCTATTTAAACTCGACCGCTATGGTTTTAAGAGAGTACTTTTGGGATGGCTAAGAGCCTTTTTGTCAGGCCGAACTCAATTCGTGGTGTTAGAAAATTCGACATCATCAACATTAGATATCATCAGCGGAGTCCCACAGGGAACGGTATTTGGACCTATACTTTTTCTGATTTATTTAAATGATTTATCATGTAACCAAGACAACTGCGAACAAAGAAAATTTGCTGACGACCTGATTTGCCACGCACCAATATTAAATGAGACACATTCAGCCAACCTCCAAACAGAAATAACATACTTACATGAATGGTCGACCAAATGGCAACTGCCCCTTGCAAATGCAAAATGTACAACTTTCCACATCGGGTACACTAACAGGTGCCAGACGTATAACATCGTAAATACTGCTCTACCAGATGTAACCATTATGAAATGTTTGGGAGTTTAGTTTACGTCCTCTCTTAAACAAACCGTACATTGCAATTATGTAGTAAAAAATTCTTTGAACCGGCTACATATTATGAAACGTGTGTTTTCATCTGGAGATGCCAAAATCCTACTCTGGGCATACAAGGTCTATGTGCGCCCCCTACTGGAGTACGCTAGCCAGGTGTGGTCCCCAAACTTTTTACAGGACATCGACCACGTGGAGTTGGTTCAGCGTCGGTTTACGAAGTCTTTAACCGGGATGAAAAATTTAACTTATGAAAGCCACCTCCAGCTATTGAACTTAGATTCCTTGGAATTACGACGCTTGAAGGCAGATCTAACCCTAACTTTCAAGATTTTAAGAGGTTTCCTTAACACTGATATCCCTCTCTTCGAATTGTCCACGACGAGACATACACGTGGGCACATATTTAAATTAAACAAACCGGCAGCACGATTAGAGATGCATAGGTCATCATTTGCGGTGAGGGTAGTAAACCCATGGAACTCGCTCCCTTCAAAAGTGGTAACCGCAAAAAAATGTTAACACTTCCGGCACCTCTTAAATGAGGTAGACCTTAAGTATTTTCTGAGACGACCAGAATATACACGACCCACTGAGAAAAAATGAGACAATTTAAATCCACTACATTTGCTCTCCATGCTAATGGAAAAACAATTTTAATACAAAGGGAATAGTATAAGTAGCCGACAACCCTGCTGCTTTTATTGCACTTCTTTTTTTTTTACTCCATTTTTTATTTTTACATTAGGTTTGACAAATGGCTTTGGCCAAGCTTTACGGTGCATTATTTTATTGCTGTTGAAGAATTACTGACAATGATACCTGGCATTGCCCCTCACTTGTCCCTCACGTTTGGCGATGCCATCGGGGACCATTGTGTCCCTGGTAGGTCTAACCTTGGTGGTAAGGCATTCGTGACCCCAACCTCCTTCCACCAACCCTTCCTCTACAGCCGATCCATTGTCTTCGTTTTAAACTTTGTAATTTAAATTTTTTTTTAATTTCTAATTTTAACGTCGGATGGCAGTTAGCGACCAGCAGGTCCTTGCCATTCCGGTTGCGTTTGCAACAAACTATTTTATTTTTATTATTATAATTCCTCTAAGAACAGCCAGTGGGGAGGTTGAACCATACGTGTTAGTGCCCATTGCGTGACTTGGTCTGAAAAGGTGAGTGCTACTGCAGCCATGATGTTGTCATTTGCCTCTTGATATTCTCCTTTTCCAATGAGAATATCCAGGTATGTGCACTGACAGTTTTTGTTGAAACCTCCACAATTCAACTGGGAATATAGTGTATGCCATTTCCTGCACTAACGAACAAACAAAAAAGCTTTAGCTTACCTCCGGAAAGAGCGAATTTTTACTGTAACCAACAACAACTGTGCTATATGGTAGCGACGCTCATCACAATGGCCACATCTTCAACATTGACTGTAAGTTTCAAAAACACAGAAATTTTCCTGGTGACATTAAAAAAAACCTATTAAGTTCATACGAATAGATATAATTTATATAATTTTTGGCAGTTCATTTGCTGTCTTGGTCACCTAGACCAAATTACAAAAAACAAAACAATGAATGATGATAACAGCGATGTCTGCATCTAGTATATAACTCATACTACAATTTAGAAGGAGAAAGCACAAATTAAAAATGCCATTACAGCATTCACGAAATAACAACAGCCGCCATCTTGGAAACCAACATACTTAAACCTCTGAACTGTATGCTTCTTATTTAAAAAGAACCAAGACAGCTGATTAGGTCTCAGTTTGAAGCTAGCACAACTACCATCAACAAATCCTGCATCTTGAATTTGGAATGAAGTAATCCGATCGGGCGTACTGCACTTTGCATACAGCACTTTTTTAAACTGTAAGTTAACCAGGTATAGGTTTAAAGAACAGTGGTGCTATTCCTTGCGAGTTATGCAATTGTACTAACCTGCATTTATTTAAGAGGAGACTATTATGTACGTACGTATTGTGTAGCTTGTACCCATTTGTAATTAATAACTTTTGATGCTCATAAAAAGTTGTTAGTATCTTGTAAGTTTAATGTACTTTTATTGTTTTTACCAATGACAAAGCCGCAATAGCTGTAGACATTTGTAGGTCTCAGTGATAGGACCTCGGCCTTTGGTTCCAAAGGTACTGGGTTCGATTCCCCACTCAGGCAGTCTGACATATAAGTCTAAAAGGCAACGTAAATAGGTTTGCATCTGTATTTAGTTATTCTTGTGAGCCTTTGGATTTCCCGTCTTTAATCATTATTTCACGTTTAAGTGTTCCATTCGTTTCACTTGGAGGATGGCGCGGCAAATAAGCGTCCTTCCAGTGGCGATTGAAAAGTGTTTGTTTATAGGTATATATGCACGTGCTAAATGCTGCCTTTGGTTCCAAAGTACTGGGTTCGATTCCCCGCTCAGGCAGTCTGACATTTAAGAGCAAAAGGCAACGTTAATAGGTTTGCATCACTATTTAGTTATTTCTTGTGAGCCTTTGGCTTTTCCATCTTTAATCATTATTTCTTGTTTAGGTGTTCCATTCGTTTCACTTGGAGGATGGCGCTGCAAATAAGCGTGCCTCCAGTGGCGATTGGAAAGTCTTTTGTTTATAGGTATATATGCACGTACTAAATGCTACGTATGGACGTTTCCTTTTGGCCGTTTCAGTCTGGCTCAGTGATCGGTCCTCAGCCTTTGGTTCCAAAGGTACTGAGTTCGATTCCCCAGTCAGACAGTCTGACATATAAGTCAAAAAGGCAACGTAAATAGGTTTGCATCTGTATTTAGTTATTTCTTGTGAACCGTTGGCTTTCCCGTCTTTAAATGGTAATACTGAGTAGAATTTTCTTCAAATATCCCTCTATTCATCCAGGTGCAATGTACCAGGTGCAACACAATAACTTACTTACCTTACATAGTCATGACTCTTGTTGCATCGACAAGTTATGACGTAGCCGATCAACCTTATACAGAATCGGATTGTTATAATAATGAACAGGAGGTTCTAATTCCGTACCCAAACGCAGAAGGCATATAGAAAGCTAGTAGCGGAAAGAATTTAGTGCTAATCTTCTTCTCCACTACCTTTCTGCCTGCAACCGTAATGTAGTCTAAAGTTGAACTATACCGGTCATTATCATAAAGGCATGACTTTAGACATCAAACCTTACGTGCTAAAGTAAATTGGTTTAAATGTTCAATTATACTGTTTTCTTCTAAAGTTAAGCAACGACTGTCTTTAATTCAAACAATTAATTGTCACTTCATGTTTTCAACATTGAGAGTCCTTTATTACACCAGTGAAGTATACACGTAAGTGCGTCAGTGCTGACAATATCAGAAAATTGTCACTGAAACAGTAGACTATAGTTACAGGTACAGTTTGGTACTGTGGAGTGGACTGTAACTGCTGGACCCGCAAGAATTGTCTACTAGTGTAATAAGCTAAGGCTACTGGGTTAGTAAGATTTGTATATTGGTCTAGTAATTCCTGGCTACTGGACCAGTAAAAACTGCCTACTGATCCAGCAAAACTTGCCAGTTAAACAAGTAAGAAAATCTACTGGTATTTTAAATCCTGACAGCTGGTCCCGTTAGCCATGACCTTTTCTACTGGAGGTGTTAGTAAAGTTGAGTAGTTCCCAGAGTAACTAATCCTCCTCCCTTAATCACATCACTGAAGTTTTACGTCATTTCGTTTACCATTACTCGTCCTATTAATCAGGATCAATAGAAAAGTGATAACCCTGTTAATGTTAAGTGAATAAAAGTTTGATTTCCAACGCAGTCACAGGCCTTGTAACAAAAAAACCACTCTTGTTCCATGAAAAATAAACTACTGGATAAAACGTAGAAGACAGACACTTTTTCGTTCCTCCACAAGAACCACGTTGACTTCTGCCATGACTAGGTTGAAGTCACCCAAACATTCACTGATCTTCAATTCTGTGGGCCACAATAGACCTAAATTTCAGAATTTATTTTCTTCATTTTAGCAGTGTGAACTATGCATCCAGTTTGCCTTTAACGTTGACATTGTTTCACTTATAACATCGGGATCAAAAGAAGACCGATCCAGTGACATTTTCTTCAACACCTCTGCATCGTTTTACATGGCTCCTGTAAACACTAAAATTTGCCGTATAGCTGAGCTCGAAAAATTATATATTTTTTTGTATTTGAATAAAGCCGTATCATATTTAATATTGGCCTGTTCCATCTTGACAGTTTATTTTTTTACAAACGCATTGGAAACCATCCAAAGCGGGGTTCGCACAGAAAGAATAAACATTGTAAAGCCTCCACCAATCACAACTGCCGGAAACACATTGCTGGTAAATTTAAAAAAACTGAAACCCAGGTGGTGGACTAAAGTTGTTGTTCCAGTTTTCCATTATGTTGAACTAACAAAGTCCTTTTTTATCACCAACAATAGGAACACTTGATTTTTTTTGGGTAGTTTTTCGGGTAAAAGTAATCTGTATTTTGACAGGTTTTGTTTCCATGCAAAGATTTCTCTTCTCTCCTTCCCTTAAAGTTCTGAATGCGTACTGCCTGAAGGACCACGTAAACCTCCTGAGTACTACACTTTAGCAGTTCTATAGACTAACCTTTACACACGGGTGGCCTGGGCGAGCCGGCCTAAGGTCAATCGGCTATGACTTTTCGGGTCCTGTCGTTGTGGGGAGGCGCCTTGTGCTGTATCCATCTGCATCACGGACCCGAACTGCTTGGGTTATCAAGGGAGGTGGTGTGTACGGCTTCCTTGGTGGCCTCGCCTCTCGGCATGCTTAGGCTGCCACCTCACCGAGATAGACGGCGGTGTTAGCTTCCTGGTGCAGGGCCCTGGATATGCGGCTTCCGGCCCTGCATCACCCGAGTGCCGCGCAGGGTTTTTCTTTTCTGGGGGGCGCACCGCCGCGACTTCTTTTTGCTCTCCATGGCAACTTCTTCTCCCCCCTCCCCCGCAAAAATTTCTTCCCCCCACTATTCTTCCCCTCCTCGCCGCACTGGCAAGCGCCAGAGGAGGGAACCTGAGATGGTTGGGCCTGGTGCCCAGTTACCGGACATTGGTAAGAGTCGGGACCAAGTCCCGAAGTTCTTGGTGGTGACAGGGGGGGGGGAAGATGAGGCCTAATGGCGCGTCGACAGCTTGGTCATTAGCGCCAACCTCAGTCACAGTGCAGTGGTCCGGGTTGCCACTGCACCACACATTACAGAGATATTATTCAAACCCCTAATCTAAATCTTGTCATACATCTGTACCTCCTGCAAAAATTGAAAAACACCGGACAGGAGGACAGACTTATCGCCCAATTGACGCACAATGTCATGCGGAAGATGGAAACGACGACGAAAACCATCAAGATGGCAACAATCAACAAGGAAGTGCCGGACCGTAAGTGGCCGCCGACACCAATAACATTCAGGAGGGTCAACCCCCCGCAAAAGGAAACAGTGAGTAAGTCGAGTGTGACCAATGCGCAAACGGGCCAACACCAGCTCCTCACGGCGACTGCGGCGACACGCCACGTGCCATTCCTCAACAGTGCCTTTAATAGCTCGTAATTTATTGCCGTCCTGTCCATCCCACGAGGCTTGCCAAAAAGCACGTAACCCCAGACGCAGAGTTGGAAAAGCGTCCGAGGGAACAAGCCTGAGATCCCTACCGAGAGGGCCAGAAAGGGCCCCTTTTGCTGCAGAATCCGCTTGCTCATTTCCACCTATCCCAACATGGCCCGGGATCCAGCAGAAAAGCACGGTTTTCCGCTGGCCAGGCAAGCGGGAAAGCAAAGCTTGGACACGTTGTGTCAAGGGGTTCCGAGGATTGTAATTCGCCAAGGACTCCAGGGCACTCATAGAATCGCTAAAGATAATGAAATGCGTGCCCTGAAGGCCAAGGATCCATTCCACCGCCAAACCGAGAGCCAAAACCTCTTCAGAAAACACAGAATAGCCTGATGGAAGGCGATGGGCAACCGTCACTCCCTTACAAACACAAGCACAAGCCACGCCAGCGTCTGACTTCGACCCATCAGTAAACAGCCGCTGATAACCGGCGTACTGAGAACACAGCCGCCGGAACTCCTGTAAGTACCGTGCAGGTAGAGTGGAATCCTTCGGGAGGGACGCCAGAGCGAAAATGAAAATACCACTTGGGACAAGCCAAGGGGCTACTGGCATCCCCCCAAGCCTCAAGACGCTGGGCATTTCAAAGGCTATCTCCTGACAGGACTGCTGGAGCCTATCGCGGAAATCACCCTTACCCACCCTGCGTCTACCGACTCGCAAGTCTGGCCCAAAAACCATGGACCAAGCAGGACTGGATTCCACAGCACGTAAACGCACAGCATACTGAATGGCCAGCTTTCGCCGACGAATGGCCAAAGGTGGCTCCGAGGCCTCAGCATAGAGGCTGACCACTGGAGAAGTTCGAAATGCCCCAGTCGCCACACGCAGGCCACTGTCATGCACAGTGTCCAACATCTGGAGAGTCGAGTCACTAGCCGAACCATACACCATGCACGCATAATCAAGTTTGCTGCGGACAAGGGCTCTGTAGAGGCGCAACATGACAGCGCGATCGGCACCCCATGAAGTGCCCGACAGAACCCGCAAGATGTTAAGTGCCCGCAAAGACTTGTCTTTAAGTTGGCGCAAGTGTGGAAGCCAAGATAACCTGGAATCGAACACCAGACCCAGGAAACGTGCCTATGGGACAACAGGAATCTGCGCCTGCCCCAAGTACAGGCAAGGATCTGGGTGCAGCGTTCGTTGGCGGCAAAAGTGAATGCACACAGTCTTGTCCGGAGAAAACCGGAAACCATTACTGACCGCCCAGGTCTGGACTTTGTTAATCGCCAGCTGTAGCTGCCGCTCGCAGGTCTGCATGCGAGCTGCTCGAAAGCGCAGGCCGAAGTCATCGACAAACAATGACTGGGGAACAGCAGCTTGCTGAGCAATGGGGTTGATCCCAATAGCAAACAAGATGACACTAAGAACACCTCCTTGAGGCACACCATTCTCCAAGACAAAAGGGCAGGAAAGAGCCGCCCCGACACGAACACGAAAAGACCGGCCTGAGAGGTAAGCGGAAAGCAACAGTGGCATCCGTCCCCTCAAGCCACAGTTATAGAGATTACGGAGAATCCCATAACGCCAGGTCGTATCATAAGCCTTCTCCAAGTCAAAGAAAACCTGAACCAGATGTTGACGCAGGTGAAAAGCCTCACTCACATCCGATTCAAGGGCAACCAGATGATCGATGGTTGACCGAAAACGTCGAAAGCCACACTGGGACGCAGATAAGAATCCGCGTGATTCCAGCACCCAGACCAACCTCTCACTGACCATCCGTTCCATAAGTTTACAGACACAGCTAGTCAGAGCGATTGGGCGATAACTGGAAGGAGCAGTAGGGTCTTGGCCCGGTTTCACAATCGGGATGACCACTGCTGCTGTCCTCCACGCTGCCGGAACATAGCCTTCTGCCCACACACGGTTGAACATCTCCAGCAAGAACTGCTGGGAGGCAAGAGGCAGATGTTTCAACAGCTGATAGTGAACATCATCAGGCCCTGGGGCGGAGTCATGCGACTTGGACAAAGCGGAAACAAATTCCTGCCTGGTGAACGGTAAATTGTACTCCTCTAGCCCGTCGGAGCGAAAGTCTAGAGGGTGAGCCTCTTCACTACGCTTTATTCTGAGGAAACCAGGATCATAATGGTTATCACTCGAAACCTGCGCAAACGCAGATGCAAGACAGTCGGCGATATCCGGCACAGAAGAGATCACGATATTCGCCACCTTCAGCTGTGAAACCGGGGAAGGCACGGTCTTCCCCGAGCTCTGGCGCACCTTCCGCCACACCTGCTGAGAAGGCGTGGAGCGCGTGATCGACGAAACATAAACTGCCCACGAAGTACGTCTAGCCTCACGGATGACAAACCTGGCACGGGCACGACAGCGCTTAAAGGCTACAAAGTTGTCAGCAGTTGTCAGCAGTTGGCGACAGGCGAGGGCCGAGATGTTACACAACTCGGTCCGTTCACTGTCCACAAAGCACTCAAAGGGATCTCTGGTTCCGATCCGAAGAGTGTCTCTCGGCTCCGTGCTGGGGGATACCTTGTGGAGGTTGCGGATGGGGCTCAGGCAAAGAGGCTTTTGAAGGCGGGTGCACTGGGGTTATGCCCGGTGCGTGTGGAGCCGTATCGTACCTTGAATAGCAGCAAGGGGATCGTGACGTGCTTTGATTTGAGGGGTCTCAGCGATGATATCATCCTGGACGAACTCAAGTCACAAGGCGTTACGGCTGTGAAGCGTTTGACGCGGAAAGGTGAGAATGGTGCCCAGCCAACTGACACCTTTTTCCTGACCTTTGATACGCCAGTTGCACCGCAGCACATTACTGCCGGTTACCTGCGGTTGAAGGTCAGGACTTATGTACCGAATCCAATGCGGTGTTTCCGCTGTCAACGCTTCGGCCACACCAGCGGCTCGTGTAAAGGTAAGCCTACCTGTGTTAGCTG
>JAHWFP010118623.1:0-10878 GCA_023313725.1 Lithobius niger | reverse complement strand
GTGTATGCACTTAATTGAGTCATGATTATTTTCATTAAAATGTTTTTCAAACTGCCAAAATTGTTAACAATTTCATTTACGGAATCATCGTTAAACTCCATTTTGTGTTGAATCGTGTGGTAACATTGTCACTGGAGTAGCGACTGTATTTTGTTGCTTGTTTTTCAGTTTCTACTTGGCTTACGAGTGTTTCTAAATCTGCGTCACTTTTGATCGTGGTAATCCTTCTATCTTTTTCGTTTTTTCTTAACTGAATCTTTCCTTCCTTGAACCAGATGAATTTGTAGTGAGTGCGTAGGTTCTGTTTTGATCGCCAAATCAGAGATTTGTGGAACGGGGTCAGGTGTTCATTCACATAAATTTTTTCCATGTTTCCATTTTGAAAAATATCATTGTTAGTTACTCTACCCTTTTTTCCGGATAACCACACATCTCTAAATTGTCGACTTTTAAATTGTATAACAATGGTTTCAGGTATATTTTTCTTCTTTATTGATAGGCGGTGTGCTCTATCAATGTCTTCATTACAGAAATTTTCAATTTGTAGACCATCTAGATTGTGTCTTTTATGTCCTCGTTGGGCTCAGTTTCCACTCCGTAGATTTCCACGTTTCGGTTTCGACTATATTGTTCAGCTTCATTTTGGTTTTTTCAATCTTCTTAACTGCCGTTTTTAATTCAGTTGCATCAGTATGTTTCATTACAGATTTACCAGTTGTATCTTCTAAGATTTTTATTCCTTTAAAAATGTGGGTCATTTCTTTTTTTATCGAGGTATTTTCTTTTTTTATTTCTTCGTATTTTTTTCCATTTAGTCAACGCCTTCAAGAATTGTAGCGTTTGTTTTTTTTATTTATTCCTTGATTTTTTCATCTTGATGTTTTCTTTCTTCAGATCCTCACATTTTATTTCAAGATGATTAAGTCCTTCCAGTATTTTTTCATTTGATTTTTTTTATTTCGTCACTTGAAGATATTAGTGACTCAATTTTTTTCTGTAATTTGCAGATTGATGTTTTTTCAGTGTCTTCTTCGTTTTCATCACTACTGGTCTCAGCTTCGTTTTCATCATCATCCTTTTCATGAGGATCCACACTTGGTTTGCATCTCTTACACCTCCAAATATCACATTTTACTGGACCCATAGATTTAATCATCGATCTGGCCAGTCCGGAACAGTCATAATGAAATTTGCCATTGCAAAGTTGACAACTTAAGATGTCTCCTTCAGTTGTTTTGATTGGATTTTCACAAGTTTGGCACCTCGACATAACAAATCACGGCAGCGATGCACTTCACAGCACTGCACTTCACACTTTACTGCATGACATTACAGGTGTTCACTCGCACACGTACGTCATATGTTAATACACCGTGAGAAAAAACGTCACTTACGATCGTCAAGAAGAACACAAGGAAATTCACGTCGCATCAAAGTTTCAAATAAGCAATCCTCGAGAACAAAATAAGTTACCAATACATGGATGGTCTGCAAATGAGCACTGGAATGAGCTGCATCTATGTATCCTGGTTTCGGGGAGTAGTTTCACGAATTTCTAGTCAAAAAAACGACATAGTCCAGGAGCCTAAAAAATCGCCTGTTCCATGATGTAGCCTCTAACCAGCCTCTAATAATAATAATAATAATAATAATAATAATATTTTTATTATTTATCGTGTTAAGCTAGGCCCACAAGAACTACAATAAATGCAGTTGTGTTTGTGGTACAAGTAAATTACAAAACCATGGTGCAATCAACAACAAAAAATAAATACATCGTACAATTATATTGATTAGTTGCACAGAATACATCAACACACTTAGTGAATGGATACAGTAATACATAAACGAATAATCAATGAATTTTAACGTTAGAACATCAACAAAATAAATAACATTTTTCATTAGAAGTTAAACAAGTTCACTGCAAAATTATCTATTGTTTTAGTTGTTTCTTTAAAGTCGAATATTTATCAATAAAAAAAAGATTCTTTGGTAATGTATTAAAAATTGATGGCAAAATATAATTGCTATTTCGTTTTCCATAATTATTTCTAAAAAATGGTAGTTCAAGTTGTAAAGTATTTAATCTTAACCTAAAGTATTTAGTATTTGATAAAACCTTTTTGTCAAGTGAATTAAAAATGGCAAAGTAATGTTTTATTATTATTACAAAGTTTCTTAGCTTTAAAACATCCAAAATATCATTTACCTGATAAATTTCTTTAGTTGTAATATGATCATTGTTTTTAAATAGAATTTTAATAACCTTATTTTGAATGCTTTGTAATTTTTTTTATTAAATAATCTCGTGCAAAACCATAAATTTCTACCCCGTATCTCAGATGAGACTCAATCCATGCATAATAGAAAATTTTTTTATTTTTATTATTTAGTATTGGTCTTGGCTGATACAGTTTTGATAGAGTGCTTCTAATTTTACTAATAAGTAGCTCAATATGTTCTTTAAATTTATAATTTTGACAATAGTTAAACCTAGATATTTTGCAGTTTTGACCTCATTTAGTGGTTGACAGTCATTTAATGTTTTTAGGAAGATTTCTTTTTTATGACGAATTACCATGTGCGGTGTTTTAACATGCATGAACACAGTTTTCTATTCAGAAGTAAATACTTCATTTTCAATAGTCCATTTATAAATCCTATCAAAATTGTGTTGTAATGTGTTTATCATTTGTTCATATAAATTGTGAATAGAAAGTAAGAACAGGTCATCAACAAACGTTTGTATGTTTCCTTCATCAATATTATTGTCAATAACATTAATATAGATTAAGAAAAGTAAAGGTCCTAAAATTGAACCCTGTGGGACACCATCACTACAGTTTAAAATATCACTTTTATGCTTTCCAACTTTGACACAACTCGTTCTGTCTTTTAAATAACCTGTAAGAATGTTGAGTACTTTACCTCTTATTCCGTATGATTCCATTTTTTTCAATAATAAATTTGTTAATTTTGTCAAAAGCTTTTTGAAGGTCAATTAAAATTATGCCAATATAAAATCCGTCATTTAAAGATGTGGTCAATTTATCATTTAGTTGTTTGAGTGATTCAATAGTTCCTTTTTTTTTGAAAACCAAATTGATTTTTAGATAGTATTTTACATTTATTTAAGAAATATTGTTGGCGCAGCGAGCGAGCGAAGCGTAGCCTATAACGGACACCCAATTGCAAAATAATGGTCCATTGGTCCGTTGGTCTGTTGGTCCGTTGGTTGCACTTTTTCAGTCTGGGTGGAGCCTAAACGAAAAGTCAGATTGAAATGAAATTTTGCACAACGCTTTATACCCCCAAAAGTATTGCTAAGCCAAAATTTGACGTAAATCGAACAATTATTACTGAAGAAATTTTAAAATTTTTGAATTAATATCTAACACTCACCATTGTAAATTTGGAGTCGTGAATAGTTAAGGAATTCCGACGAAGCACACACCATGCTAATGGCAGTCAAGTGAACTTCAAAAAACACGACAAATTAAATTTTGGGTGCTTCTTTCTAGCTAATATTCTTTTTCGACTTAACTCAATGAAATAGTATCATTTGACCGTTGAATTTAACCACTACTGGAACAAACACAACCATAAAAAACAAAAGGATTCCATTAACGACACACGTTAGTTCATTTAAAAAAAAGAATGCTTGGAGATTATTCAATTCAACATGGCAACAAAAGTGGCGTCTACACTAGCGATGGGAATCCCGAATATGAAACCTGAAATCGTCGTATCAAGGCCAAGCGGTATTATAAATCGATATTGACATCAGACGAAACACGAAAGCACGAAACACGAAACAATAATAAGCCCACCTCTCTCAGTTTATGGTTTCCTGGTTGCCATGGTAACGTAAAGACTCGAAACCAAAACCGTGTTGCATCGCATGAAGGAATAGGCTTAATCTCGAACCACCGTTGTTAGCTGCTACTAACGAAACTAAATCGGAGATAAATATTAGGCCTAAACGCTAAAAATTAGGCCTAAAACTAGGTCTAAAAGCAAACAGATTTTTAACCTAAATTGTGATGGTTATTTCTTTCAGATTATATAATAGAGATTGCTGTTGCAGTCATAGAGTTTGCAAATAATATATTATCTTGCAGTGCATGATAGAGGTGTGCCAGCTCAACATTTTCGTTGGTGGCGGTGTCAAATCTTATACCAAAGCAGTATTGTGAACCGTTTGAATCTTCTGACTATTGTTAAAAACTATCGTCTGATGATTGTTTGGCTTGCAGTTAACCGCCTTATTATTAATATAAGGACTACATTTTGCACAGCAGTTTCTGTAAACAATGTAAGAATTATTGCCAGCGGAAGCTCAAACAGCGGTGGCCATACGTGCTGTTTTATTTTTACTCGGGGCGATGGCCCACGTCTTCAGTGTTGGGTGTGAAAAGAGGCTACAAATAACTAAACAAAAACTAAATGCTGGAGCAAACGAAAGCTTGTTAACGTAAATTTTACACGTAACATAGGCCTACATTAAAACAAAAGGCTAAAATAAGAAAAAGGCCAGCAAAGAACAGTAGTACGTCACACCAAAAGGTAAACTGCCCAACAAGGCCCATTAAGTATTGCACCTAGATTTTTAAGAATTATTAACAAATGTGGATCGTCATTAAAACAAAAACTAAATATAAGTTTGAAATGATGATCCGTTCGCTCCGCCTACAATAGGCCCAAAGCCCGTTTCCTAGTACTCTCTCAGCAAACAATTTTTCTATAATTTTATTAATTGCTGGTAATAAAACTATTGGTCTATAATTATTCACGTCACTTTTGGGACCTTTCTTGTAAACTGGCCTTAATAGTTGTAATTTTAGTTTGTCAGGCCAGTATTCTGAGGCAATTATACAGTTGATCAGTGGCACAAAAAAATTTTGTGAATTTTCTGTTAAAATGTGATTAATAAAAATACCGTCTTCACTCACTGATTTTTTAACTTTAATGGAAGTAAAGATTTTTCTAACATTTTCTTTGGTTGCTTCTTCAATGTACATTGTATTTTCATTTCTATAACTTTCAGTAAATTCGTTGTTTTTATCTCTTCTATATTTAAATTTAAGGTTGTCTGCTTGACCAACAAAGCATCTATTAAATTTATTACATGTTTGTTTTAAATTTGAGTTACCAAAATTTGTTATAATAGATTCATCACTGTTAGGCGTATGTATACCAGTCAATTCATTAATTTGTTTCCACATTATTTTTTGTCACTATTTTGTTCAATAATG
This sequence comes from Lithobius niger, assembly GCA_023313725.1. Lineage (NCBI taxonomy): Eukaryota > Metazoa > Arthropoda > Chilopoda > Lithobiomorpha > Lithobiidae > Lithobius > Lithobius niger. The sequence continues at coordinate 5,620 of JAHWFP010118623.1, read as the reverse complement.
TTTTTAAAGAAGTTACGTTTATCATTTTTTATATTCTTATTGACTAATGCTTTTAGAGCCCTATATCGATTGATTAAATTAGTGTTATTTGGTTCCCTCTTAATTAACTGCCACAGTTTGTTTTTTTACATTAATTATACTAACAGTTTTGCTGGTGATAAAAGTTTTTCCTAGGTAATAATTTTTTGTCGTTTTTGCATATAATTTTATTTCTCTCATAAATACTTAATATTTTTTGTTCAATAGCATCATACATTTTATTTTGGCATTTAATATGATTAAGGAAATCCCAGTCAATTGTATTAAGTTCTACCAATATTTTTTTATCATTATAAAAATAGTCATGATTTTCACAATTTCTTTTAATATGCAGTTTTTATGTGTATCAATCAAAAGTGCTGTCATGTAGTGATCGGCAATTTTATTTTTTATTGTAACTCCCACGTTATCTCTATAAGTTCTTATGAATGCACAATCAATACAAGAAATAGTAATCATGTTATTTCGCACTTCCTCTCTGGTAGGCGAGTTAATTCTTTCTTCAAACCCGTAACTTGCTAATAGATTTTTATGTAGTTTATGATTTTAATTAAATTTTTCAGAAGTGTTCAAAATATCTATGTTGATGTCACCCATTAAGATGATATTTTCAAGATTATTATACGCTTGGAAAATGTTTCTTAATTCTTTAATAAAGTCATTTATTGATGGTTGTCTTTAAGTTAGCAGGATTTTATATTTTTCGTCATCCCAGTTAAAATTGATTTCCATAGCATCATTTACTTTTATTTTAATAATGTCAACACTATGATGCAAATTGTCATTCACAAAGGAAACCAAACCACCTCCCATCAAAGTGTCATCCCTTGTTATCCAGTGAGCTGTATGGTTTTTTAAACTATACAACATAGTCTTGGTTTTTTTTATACTTATCTCAGTCATAAGTATAATATCCCAGTTGACTCCCATTTTATCAATTTCAAATTTAAACATATCCCAGTTTTTCCTTAAGTTTCTAATATTTATATGTAAAATTTTAGTTTGATCCCCAACTGGATGAAAGTTGCTATTTAACACTGCTTTCGCATATTCAACATGTTGAATGACTAAATTAATTGGTTCATTGGTATCCATTATTTTATGGTAAGTCATTTTCACTTCTGATTATCAAAACATTATCATCATTTTCATTCCGCCTCATAGCTATCTTTCCATTTCTAACCCATACGTACTTAAAATTATGTGTTTTTGCATAACTTTTTTGCAAGCCAAAAGATTTTCTTAAAGTATGGTGTCAAATGTTCATTAATATAGATCCTTTGTCTATTTCCATTTTTAAACACACTATCATTTGTTATGACTGTTTTCTTTGCCTTTATCCAATTGTCTCCATCGTGTCTGAACTTAAATTAAAGGACAATAGGTTCATTTTTGTTTTTATGTCTTGCAGGGATTCTATGTGCCTTTTCTATTTCGTATTCTGTATAGTTGCTTATCTTCAATTGTTCTGCAATCCTTTGAACGATATCTCTGAGGTCTTCATTTGATGTCATGTCAACTCCAAAGATTTCTATGTTTCTATTTCTGTGATATTGTTGCAGTTCGTGTTGTTCCAATTCCATTCTTTTAATGGTTGCATTTACACTTTTACAGTCTTTGCTTTCAACTTCTATTTGTTCCAGTCTGCTTTCTAGATACTTCATTTTGATTTTAATGTCATTATTTTCGTCTTTCATTGCTTCATATTTCTGATTTATGAAGTTCATGGAGTTGATCACATCATCAACTTTTTTTTCCAAGGTGAGTAGCCTGTCAATTTTTTGTTCCAGTCTATAGAGTGTTGCATTCATATCCCCTTGTTCCAGAGGCATCACTGGTGCCAAATTTCCACCCACATCATCGATATTTGTATATGAATCACTATTATTTTGAGTATCAGTTTGTTCTTCATGGATTTCTGGAGTTTCGTTCTGTTCTTTTTCAACCAAGTTTTTTTTTTGCAGAGTTCCTGTAATAATTGCTGGTTCTTCAGTTTTATCTTCCTTTCCATTATTGGGTTCACTATTTGTGCGTTTTCTACAATTTTCACATTTCCATTGCAATTTTACTGCTCCTGATTTTTGTTGCCAAGTTGTTTTTCTTAGTCCTGAACATTCATAATGGTAATTCTTCTCACAGCTTGCAAAGCACGTCACAAAATCACCAGTAGCAGGTAATTCTTTTTTACATTTTCCACAAACCATGTTTTACCTTGGTTGGGTTTGAAAGTTGCAGTCTGGGTTGAAAATTTTGAGTTCGGTGTTGGTTCTGGGTTAAGATTTGGTGAACTTTTAAATTTTCAAACACATTTCCGAATGCAACTGTATTTTTGCTGCATCATCATCTACTAAACAAAAATTGCTAATGGCCTAAAAGTTTTCACTCAAAATTCATAATTTCTACCTCATATCAAAGATCTAATGCAGCACTATTTCAAACCTGGGTTGCTTATTTAGAGTCCTGTAAAATATTAGCAGTCTTGAGCCTTCACAAACGTCCTAAATCGACTCATTTGGAGGAGCTCTGATCCACACCAGTTTCAGTCTGCCATGACACCACAATAGTAATAATAATATAATAATAATAATAATAATTTTATTTGCATCACAAATGCTTGAAGCTTGAATTAGCTTGTTTGAGCAGCAAATACAAACGTTACATTTCAATAAATAACATAAAAGAAAAAATCTACATACGATGAAAAAATTTCAAATAACCTACTTTCGTTTCAATTTAACAAATAATTATAAAATATATATTTTAAAAAAATACTATAAATAACATGCATTAACTCAACAGGCCGTTTTATTATTTTAATATTTTCATAGTAAAGTTTTATTTTCTATTTAATTATTTGAAAAAAAAGTTTTTAAACTCTGGTTTAAGTTCACAAATGCTGTTTTGTTGTAATAATTCTTGTGGAATGTTATTAAAAATCTCTGGTATATAATAGCTTTTGTTTCTTTTTCCGTATTTATTATTCCATCGTGGTAAATTGTATCTAATTATATTTTTTCTTAATCTTTGTTGTTTTTCAATATTAAGGTTTTTGTGTTTATTGCAAAAGTAATTTTTTTGTAATTATGATCTGATCTGATCTGATTTTATTATCGGTAAAATTCTTTGTTGTATAAATATATCTATAGTTTTAGATTTATTTTTGCTAATTTTGTTTCCAAAAAGAACTTTTATTATTTTATTTTGTAGCTTTTGCAATCTATTTATAAACATAGTTTGAGGCCAGTCCATATACTTCAATTCCATATCTAAGTTGGCTTTCAATCCAACAACAACAATAATAATAATAATACTTTTTTTTTAATAATAATAATAATAATAATTTTTTATTCAACTACAATACAATTGACTTGTTCTAAGTTGTTTTCCACAGCTTAGAGCAAGTCAATTGTCTTGTAGTTGAATAAAAACATGAAAACAGCTTGTATGAGAATTCAAAACATCTTATTCATTTCTTTTAAATATACGTTCATCCAATATTGCGCAATGAGTTGCATCAGTTTTTCTCGTTTTACATCTTATTATACAGAAAAAAAAGTAATGGTTATTTTAACATTTCAAACATTTTTATAAATATTTAGTAGTATACTTCTATTTGTCTAATTCATAATTCACATTTCTCTTACCTTTGGTTTTATAATAACAAATATTTTATTATGATACTTTATTTACAATATTTTATTTATAGTATTAGTTTACCAAATATTTAGTATTTTTCTTTTATTGCGTCGTAATTGACTCTTTTTTAAGTCCACATTTCTCTTAGCTTTCATTTAATTTCCTTTATATTAGGAATGTTCAGCATGTTTTTTGGTATTTTATTAAATATATTTGGAATGTACCATTTCTTATTTATTTTTCCGTATGTGTCATTCCATCTTGGTATAATGTAGGATGGATTCACGTTTCTTGCTCTTTTGATATTACTTATTCTGCTGTTTTTAAATAAATTTGTGTAATAGTTTTTTTTACTATTATATAATCTCGCAGTTCTATTATTCTAAAAATTTTTATTTACTTTAAAGATTTCTTTTGTTTTTGAATTTTTATTAAATATGGCTTTTGAAGTTCCAGTTTGAATCTATTTCTATGCCTAAGTATCTTGCTGTGTTTCTTTTTTCTAGTACTGTGCATTCCAATTTACATTTAATGTTTTTATGATTTGCTTCCAGGTTTACACAGTTACCATAATGTTTTATAATCCATTTTTCTTTAAACTTATTCATTTTTGGTACTGTGGTATCCATTTGTATTGTTTTGTCCTTACTTATAAATAGTTCGTTCACAATAAACCAATCATTTAATTTATTAAAATCATTTTGTAAATTTTTAATCATTAATTCATAATTATAATTTATAGAAATCATTATTGTATCATCTGCGTAAAGTAAAATTTGGGTTTTATCTATGTTATCTAGAATATCATTTGTGTAAATTAAATATAAAAGTGGTCCCATTACAGAACCTTGTGGTACTCCAAAACTTGCTGTAATTAGATTACTATATTTTCCTCTTACCTAAACGGTAGTATTCCTATTTTCTAAGTAGCTCTTTATTATGTTATAAATTTTACCCCTCAATCCGATTTTTTCACATTTCTTTAACAAAATTTTTTGATCAAATGTGTGGAATGCTTTTTGCAGATCTATTAAAATGACTCCTACATATTTCCCGTCATTCAGTGTATTTGTTACAATTTCATTCAAATCTACCAGCAAGTCAGTTGTGCTTTTCTGTTTTGTGTATCCATATTGGAATTGTGTTAAGATTTGTATTTTTTCTAAAAAATTTCTTATCTTAATAGCAAAGAATTTTTCAATCATTTTATTTATTAATACAGTTAAAGCTTTAGCTGTGTTATCTTTAGTTTGTTTTATATGTTCTGTTTGAATATTGTCAATTCCTGTTGCTTTTGTATTTTTAATTCATTTATTATTGCCGTTATTTCTGTTTCGTTTGTGTATTCAACGTACATTGTTTTTTGTATGTCTTGCTACAAGTTTTCTAATTTCTGTCCATAATATATTTGTTTACATTCTTTTATCATTTTATTTATTTCCATTTTCTCTTGTTTATATTTATTCATCATCTCTTCATCTATATCGTGTGATTTCCTTATTTTATTCCATAATGCATTTTTATGTTCTAATAATAATAATAATAATAATAATAATTTATTCAGTATAAATATACACACATTTCATGTGCATGCACGAAGCTCAAAGAGCTTGTATGTGCACTGAACATATCCAAAACCTAATGTCATAACAATTTCATAACATGTTTATTTTTTACATTATATTTTTCAGATTTTAACACACACACACACAAATAAACAAATACTAAGTCAATAAGCTAACGAAAATGCAATTTAAGTTTGATTAATTAGACCTAATAATAGTTCAGCATAAGCCAATTCTTAATTTTTTTTTTGATATTGGATCTGGTTAGGGTCTGTCTGATATCCAATGGTATTTCATTTAAAATAGTTGGAATATTATATTCCAGTCTTCTTCTGCCATAGGAGTTTCTCCAAGATGGTATTTTGAGCCATGCTGCATGA
>JAHWFP010118619.1:0-17237 GCA_023313725.1 Lithobius niger | reverse complement strand
TATGTTTTAGGCAAAAAAGAAACCATTTTTAGCCGGCCTGGCTGGGGGCCGGCAAAATGTTCTTTTTACTTACTGCATGAAAATAGAAAAGCCTAAAAGTGGCCAAAATTAGCACAGCCACCCTACTGCATGAACATATTACATATATGTTCATATATAACACACAGGGGCTTTTGTTAAAACAAGAACACAAGCGCAACATCGTCAGTTGTTATTCAAGAATTAATTTTTTTTTTTTCATTGAAGTATAAATTGTAGGTGTTGGTTTTCCATGCTGTTCCAAACGATAAATCTGTTTTGGAAGGAAACCTTCAACAATAATGCTAAGAAAGTGAGGCTCACGCACACGTCATTGTTATCGCTTACCGCCACTGTAACAATAAATCGGAATTTTGTCAATTTACTTCCTGCCGGAACTGTACCTTGTCTGGCCAGTATTTTTATGTTTTTAATTATAATGTTAGTTTTTATTGTTCCTTAATAGATGAGTTTCTCGTGTGATATATGCAAGATGGACTTTTCTTCACAAGTTTCTTTGGACATGCATGTGATGGGCTCCAAACATGCAAAGCGCCTGAAATCGCAAGAAATTCTTCAGAATCTAAAGCAAGGAGGTAAGTCGTTGTCTTCGGTTCGATTGAAAAGGTTAGTTACTTTTGAGTTTGCAGACATTAAGCATAGGCATGAAATTATCACACTCATTTTTTAAACATCATTTTCTTAAATACCCCAATTTTATACCTTTGGCAAGTTAAAATTGAGGAGCACAAAATGTTTTGCAATTTTCTGGCTGACGTAAACCTTTTTTTTTTCGAAAAGAAACAGTTTTAATCTGAAAACTCCCTATTACCTATATTTAATTGTGCTTTGTTGCAGCGTCGATGAATACACAACTCTGTGTTTTGGATTTCAATAACACAAGTTAAACGCACATTCTTATAATTATGCCAAAAAAAAATCCATTCCATTCACTATAGGTACTAACTTTACTCGTCAGCTATATCCAATTTTGCGAACACTTTAATTTTAGTTAAATCATGCCGAGTTCTATTTTCATTCCGAGATATTACGAAGCACAATTATGAATTTCCTCCTTTCCCTGGCATCTATTTTTTTCACAACTAATTCACTACAGATATTCACTTAGCGTTTCTGACCTGCCATATTATCCGTCTGCATCAACCATTTGTTTAGATTGGCCTTTTCTGTATCCTCTTGGCATTAACCCTTATCTCACCATCATATATGTGGTAGGCAACAATTCATTCATTAGTATAAATATTAAAAGAAATTGCGAAGAACGGCGATAAGAGCGGCCTTGCCCTGAGCTTTATACTATTTGACGTCAACCTAGCATGCAGCGCAGCTGTTAGCAATTTTCTGTTCGTTTATGGAAAATATTCTGTGACGTGGTTACCAGGTTGGTTGAAGGATCACAGCGACAGAGGGTTACCGAGGACACTTTAGGTTGATTACTGAGATGCCATGGAACATTTTCCATACATGCTTTAGCTGGCCGCCTATTCCGTAAACTACAGTGGATTTTGCAGTTCTGCACTGAACAGCAAACATTCTCCTTTACTTTACAAAAAGTGTCTTGTCTCTATCCCATAATCATTTGCTTTTTAAGTTGGCTTTACATTACAAGCCTTTCATTAATTTTTTTGAGCTTTATTCTAAATGTTGTAAGACTAAAGACCTCAAAGCATTCCGTCATACGAGTTGTAATGCATTTCGGGACCTTGGCCCTTGGCTGACTCTGGTGTGTCTGACTATGGAACTTTGTTCCATTCCTCAGCGTAATTGTTAGCGCATAATCTTCATAGTAGATATAGCTTAGATTATGTAATTGGCCGTAGGGTCAATTTGACGTGCATCAAAACCCCAGCAACTTGTTCGATCCCTTCCCTGTTTTTCTGAAACATTAAGAAATTATTCACTGTCTATATGTCATCGTCAAGATAGTTTTCGTAAAGCCAATAATATGAAGGTCGTTATTTTGGATCGGAATACAGAATTTGCTTAAATTTGTACTATGTCTTGTGTTGGTGTACGTGAACATAAAGGCTAGACCTAATGGTTTTGTCTGGCTAGTGGTGTCTTGTGTGTCGGTACTTGATTTTGGATTGGAAGTCCACTTTCTGTACAATTTTGCCTCCGTACTTTCAGTAATTTTGTTTCTTCACATTTGTTTGAAGAAATGGTGTAGTTTGTTTATGGTAGTTTTTGTTGACATTGTATAAAGTTAATTTTCTAGTTACCTTACCATCCATTACCTGTAAATTTGGTATTCTCTTTATGAATGCGATATCCCTAAAGTTGAAAATCTAAACGTAGCCAGCTGTCTAACCCCAGTGCTCATGCGCTAACCTCTCTCATAAAAGCGCCTGTAATGAAAGGATACCATCTTTCTTTCTCTAGATGTCACCCTGTGGACAGTGCATATCGTTTTTTCCCCCGTAAAGGTTTCTACATGACTACGACCACCTGTCGCGGGCGTCGAAAAAGTCTTCTTCGGCTACTGATTTGGTGACAACCGCGACTCATCCTGCCCATATTTGGAACTCCGACAGACCGGCTTCTCGCCTGTTGCCGCTGACGGGATCTCGTCACTGGCGCTCTCTCTTTCAGGCGGCCTCCCCTTCAACCAAAAGCCGCCCCTCTCTGTTTATGAGAAGTTGGCGCCATCTGCCTAGAGTTTTCATCGCCGCCTTCTCTTCCTTTGCTTGGCTCTGCGAGGATCGTTCCCTTTCGGCGAAAGGGATGCAGTTCGTCCTGTTTATGCAGCTGAATGCCCATGCTGTTGGACCTCGCCCCTGCTGAATCAACGAAACCGGATGCTTCTGTGCTCACACGATACCATCAATTTGGCAGCCTTCGTCTTCACGATAATAGCCTCTTCAGTGTTAACAAACAAGATTAAAGAGATGTCAAGATCATGGCTGCTTCTGTTTTCAACATCGATCTGTCAACACAACTTAGCTGTGTTTCATTCTGTTTTGTGGAATTCAACGCATATTCCGGATCGGGCTTGATCTGTTGCTGCATTTGTATTTTTCCTAGGCTGCCGTGTATGACGAATGCACTGTCATCATTTCTTCTGTAACCAATTATCTGTTGATGCGTTGCAGCACACCAATGTCGACTAACCGTCATCATCGCACGCACGCATCGCATGATTTGAACCGTCGGCTTTCGCATACCCAAAAGCAGCTACGAACCCGACAACTCACGGATGGATCGCTCTGTCTCCGTTTGGTTCCCGCTCCGTCACCGCAGCCTGATCCGGCCCTTCGGGGCCTCTATCCTAAGCCCCTTTCAGCCACAAATTTGACGCCACTCTCTCCGCTATTTGCCGGAGGCTCGCGGCCAGTGCCCGCATGCTCCACCATCGGCCGACGCCCGAAAACCACATTGATGCTTCAGCCTACAGCCCCTTTTGGACCATCTGAAAGCCGCATTTTCTTCGACTCGCGACACGCCTTGAGCACGCTGTCTTTTATCCCTTAACGAAAGGACACAACCTCTTTCTTCGTCCGTAGGTGTGCTCATCACGACCGACCCGAAAGAGTCTTCTTCTGCCGGTTTTCTTCTTCGTCCCGTCGCTTTCTCCGACCTGCTGGCCTCTTTCGGTCGTTGCACTTGCCGTTCCTGCTACCCACCTTCAATCTTCACTGTCAGAGCTTTTCTTTTGATATGCTGTTTTTTCCTCCAAAAGGCCTGCTCTTCGGCCCCCAGGCTTGGCGTTTTACTGTGCCGTTTCTTCCGTTGCTGCCATCTTTTCACCCTTTGGGGTTCATCGCCGTGAGATTGTTTTGGTTGGAACCAAGATATTTAAGTCATTCGTTTTCAAAGCTTCATGTTGTGGAGTATGTCGCAAATCTTGTATTTGCATCTTGTACTTGCAAGTTTACTGGGGCCAATCTTGGTCACCCCTGACAACCGCGAAATAACAGAGCTTTACGATGCGGTGTAAATGAAAGACAGGCGAGGAAATACAAGGAAATATTTAATCCAGAAATCAAATAACCAATACATGGCAGGGATGGGGGGAGTAGCTTCCCCGCTAGTGCCCTGACCGGCATGCCCAGATCGGCCCTCGTCAGGCCGTGTGGCTGTAGTGGGAGGCCAGCTGGGATGAGGACGCGCAGCGACCAGCATGTCAGCATGGCCACAGATCGGCACGGCTGAGTTGGATGCTTGGGGGCCAGATTGGAGTCCTAGGCCTGCGCGGCAGGTTAGGACGCCGAGCTACCCCAAAAACGAGCCCAGCGAGGGCCCCCAACAATTACAAAAGGAGTGGGAGGGGGAAAAAAATGAATGAAAGATATTAAAAAGCACTGGCAATAAAAAGGAATAAATAATGAAACGCACAAAGCAAGCAGTGTCAAGATATGCTGTAGGCAGCAGAAAAATTGGCAATGGCAAAGGCAAAAATGGCACCCAGCAAAAACAAGTCGATCCTGCAATGATGAAACACACAGTCGCAAACTGATGGGGTGCAACACTCAAGATGCACAGCAAGCACAAACTAAGAAAGGCACACACTTCTACTGGAGCAGCACATACGCGGAAAGCACAAAGCACAATAGGCTAGCAGCCAACAACAACACTTAGCAGCCGACACTCAATGGCCTAAAGATGGGCTGCTACCCGGGAAAACCTATACGCTGTCTAGGTGGAGCACGCACTTACACACCCACACGCACTGAAGCAAGCACTGAAGCACACAGTGAAACCACAAATCCATGCAGGGAAGTAGTGGTTGGCTAGCAAGCACTAAAACTACGACAAACAGAGGCAAGCACTGAACACACAAAGCCCTGCGGGGAAGTGGCGGTTGGCTAGCAAGCACTAAAAACTACGATAAACTGAATCAAGCACTGAACACACCCAGCCCTGTAGGGGCGTGGTGGTTTGCTAGCACGCACTAAAACTACAAAAACGAACATCACGACAACGGATCAAACTTGTGCCACTGAATGCCTACCAAATGCCATCCTTAATTGTGCATCGCGAAGAGAGGAATTGCTGGTGTGAATGTATCTGGTGTAGCAGTTCGAGGACCATCTTCCTAAGGTCTGGATGAGGTGGTCTTCGATATTAGCCTCCGCTGCTGGTTGCTGCACCAATCCTAAAGGAGTGGCCATTATAGTGTGCTTCATTCATGCCAAGTCGAGTGAGAAGCAGCTTCAACATTGCGACAGAAATCATGGGAGAGGGCCCTTCCAGAGTCATCAACGAAGAAAGGATCAATGTTCTGCGCGCCCATGCCAACACGGGTTCGCCGAAAAACTTGCAACGCATGCACCACGCACACAGATGTCCCGGTGCAAAACAGCGAGATAATAATGCCCCTTCGAAATGGGTCTGTTTTCGAGGCCTAAAGTTTCACTGTTGCCGATGTGCCGCCTGCTCCAACTTCAATATATCCTACTGTCAAAGTTCGACGAGCTGTTGACTGGAGCACAAAAAACCAAAAAATGCAGTAACACAAGCCGTTTTTAAGCATCAGGTCTAAAAAAGGGTAAACATGCCCGCATCCAAAATCCCCACTAAATGTCCCAGTATAGCCGCAGAAATCGGTAGGCGAGTCCGAAAGATGGCAGGGGCCGAGAAACGCTTAGTGGAACGAAGGATGGCAGCTAATCCTGGAAGGTGAGCACCCGTGGCGTCGCAGAGGGGGTTGCCGCGTCCTAAACGGATGAATTCGAATCTGATTCCGCAGAGGTAAAGCTTCACAGTACTGTGGTAGAGTTTTTGCTGTTTGAAACAGTAGGCAACAAAATACATCACAATATGTTCGGATACAGGTAACGGATTACCCAAGTCGCCAAACCAAACTGTGCCACAAAAAGGCGGTTCAGTTTGAAACCTGTAGCGTAGGCTTTCCTTGTCCAGTCCGAGAGTGACAAAGCAAATAATTCATTGACCGTATCATCTAAGGCCAAGTGAGTTGCTGGAAGCTGCGACTTACTTCGCGGCGCAAACACATCAAAGAGTCGAAATTCTGGCGTTGCACGACCTGCAACAGAGACGATGGTAATGAAGAGTCAGAAAGATATGGAGGAGAACGGGCCATCAGTAAAAAACTGCCATGCATAGCGCACCACGTCAATCGTCTAAACAAGCCCATCAGGCAAGGCAAAGGAGAACGTCCTGAATTGATGCTGCGTATAGTGCAGGGTTAACGCAAAAGAAAATTAGCTTCATCCTACTCCAGTCATGGCCCCACAGCACAGCTGCAGTAACAATAGCGTAAAGTTCGAGGAAAGTGGGGAGACATTCCACAGGAATGCCCGACTGTGCCGCCACTTCCTTCCAGGCAAATTCAAAATAACTGTTGCGAAAAACACCAACACTCCAGTGCGGCTGCAAGTATAATCCAAGAAAATGCCAAGATCTGACGCGACGAAAAGGGTTTCGGTTTGAAAAAGGGACACTCCATTCCACGAGTTCAGAAAGGTACGCCACATCTCGAGTTCCACTCGGCACTCGTCAGGGAGAGTAACAAAGTGATGCAGTTTGCGGACTGATCTGGCGAGGCACAGCAGATGAGCCACAAACGAACGACCCGCTGGGATTACTCCCGAAGCAAAATTAAGATGGCCAAATAGGCTTAGGAGTTTTGCTTTGTACATTTCTTCTTCTTGAAGGTGTCCAAAATCTGCACGATGTGTAGTTTCTTGTCGAGAGGCAAGCAAGATTCCAAAACCCTGGCGTCGAGGATAATCCCTAAGAACTCCAAAAACGAAAACGGTCCAACGGTTTTGTGAGGAGCCAGCGGTATATTAAGCTTGTTGAAGACCAAAGATAGGATAGCCATGGAGCGTGTGGCGTTACATTCCGAAGTGTCAATGGTTAAAAAATCGTCCAGCAGGTGTAGCAGAAATTTCACATTGTAATTATGTTGCAAAATCCAACAGACCGCAGATGCCAACTGGTCAAAGATTTTTGGACTGGACCTAGATCCAAACACTAAACAAACAAAAAAAATAATAATAACCTAAACACTTAATACCGTGCAGGTGCCACAAATCTGGATGAATCGGTATAAGCTTAAAGGCGTCGGATATGTCGACCTTGCAAATCATGGCTTTCTGGCCCACTTGTGAGATAATGCGAATAGCGTCAATACGGGTGTAAGACAGAGAAAATGTTGACTTGTCGATCAACTCGTTGATGCTGGCGTGCTCAGGTTCATCGTGTGGCGAAGACATGTCAACAATAACTCTCTTTCTATTTTGCCAAACATATTAACCTGATAATTTTGCATTACATTGTCCTCAATTAATGTTCTCCCTGGAGGTTTTTTAGTTGCTTGTAGACGCCTGCTTGCATGACCCACTGCGCATGCGCAGTCCTATCTATATAAGCGAGAACGTGGTTGAACTCGGCATTCATTTTCCTCCAGAGGTTCCGTCACGTCACCTCGTCTCCCTCTTGGATGTTGGATTTCGCCGCCCCTCGCCAATGATGGATGTCGCATCGTGCGACACTGCTCTTGCCTCGGATGCTGCTCTCTCTCCTCCGGCCATCCTTCCCGCCCGCGTCGACCGCGACTGAAAAACCTCCAGGGAGAACATTAATTGAGTACAATGTAATGAAAAATTATCAGGTTAAGTATGTTTTAGGCAAAAAAGAAACAATTTTTAGCCGGCCTGGCTGGGGGCCGGCAAATTGTACTTTTTCCCCGAATACTTCCAGTTGCCGCACCAATAGGATTGATGCGGAAAGTGGGAAATGGTGGGCAAGTAAAAGGACCAATTAAGTAGCCTTTTTCGAGTTCAGCCGTAATTAAACTTGAAACGGTGTCGGGATCATTTCTAGCAGATAACAGGTTTTTTGCATTCGAGTGATTGCAAAGGCAATGATTCCATTCCAGTATGGAAGCCATATCACAGTCCATCTAGAAGCGAGCTGACCATGGGTCGATCTGGATGAAACAATAATTCCTTCTGTAGTGCTTCAATATTGATTGGTGTCGTAGCAGAGTGGGTGAGGCACGCAGCAGAGAGTCGGGCAGTAGTCGGTGGGTCTTTTCCATCCGTTGCGTGGGATTTACAAGTGGTAGCTGGGTGTGGCCCTTTGCAGCAAGGCAGCAATGGCTAAAATTGCATGCCTGCCGGGTGCACCCTTTGTCGGAGTTGAAATTATTGCACACATCGATGCCCTTGTGCAGCACATGGCGGCGACCATGCTTGTCACTGATGGAGGAAGAAGGGTTAATTTTGCTGGCCATGCTACCTCGTTTGAATCTGTCAACCTGCGACGTTGAGGGGTGCTGTGCAGCAAGAGGGCAAAGGAGGGTGGCGTGGGCTACACTATTGCAGATGGTGCAGGCTAAAACTTTATGACCAGCAAAGATAAGGTTAAACGTGAGCCACCGAATCTGCCGCGATACCGGACCCAAAACCTGCAGAAGTATGATTTTGCCTTGAATCTGAAGCACTAAATCCACATAAATCCTGTCGTTCCTACACACGATGACGACTAAAAGCAGAACTTAAGGTAAACCCATTGGAAGCTTGCAAACCGGCGATTTGCTGATTGCCCCACGACCTGTAGGCTTCGTTATCACATTCGTGCCCAGGCTGGCAAGGATTGTAAAACAGTTGCGCGATGACGGCATCGCTTCTTGTGTACGCAATCCCTCCAGAAAGTGATGCACCTCGCGACAAAGGCAGTCGGCCGACATCTTGAAAATTCGCCTTGCCGTTAAGAGATTCCCGGCTAAGCAGTTCGTTGAGGCGTGCTTTTATGGACGAGAAATCTTTTTTCATTGTGGCAAATTCTGCTGCAAGATTAGAGTTAGGTTGATCATCGGTCGAATCACTACTGGTAACTGTAGCAGAAACAGCGGTGCGGGCGGCAACCACGTCGGGATTGGGAAACACACTGTTTACGTTGTCCACTGCCGATGTAACGGGTGAAGATGATCTGCTGTTGCTACGCTGATTAACAACCGTGGCACTGTCCACACTATTATTGTTTGGGCATAAGTTCACAGACGTCTTGTTGGCTTTGAAGAGCTGCAGAAGTGCAGATCGTTGAAATCCAGGCGGGGCTTGTATACCAACAACTGGGCCAACTTCGCTTTGATGTCCTGCACAGTCCAATTTTCCGGGCAGCTTAAATCAAGTTAGCTAGTGTTTTGTCGTTTATGAGGTCGCCCTTTCTCGTTGGGGGTGGATCGTTTTCCCTTTTCTTTCCCAGACATCGTACAACGCAGCACGCGCGACGAAAAAAAAAAAAAAAAAAACAAGCACGACGAGAAAAACAAGCACGAAACGGAGCCGAAACACTTCAATGCAGCAAGCAACAGCCTGAGACAACCTGTTGAGTGCTGCACAGTGAGGGACCTGCGCATGCGCCGACCCAAGCGCAGAATGCAACAGCAAAAATCGTCTACACCGCCTCCCAAACCATCCCCAATGCAAGCATTAGGTCTCAAATTGTTGGTAAATGGAAGTTTCTCGAAGGTTCTAGAGGCATTAAATTACACAAGACATAGATATTGTAACCTATGGGAGATTAGCACATAAGACATTGGCCCCAGCAAACATGCAAGTACAAGATTTGACACGACGAAGGTTGATTGACTCTGCCTTAGCGTCGATTTACTCTGTGAAATTTAAAGGTTCTTCTGTTTTGCATGTTACAAACACGTTCAGGACCAATGCTTTCCCATATCAGGCTTCATCCGTCGCTGCATTTATTTTGTCTTCTCCTACCTCTCCTCTCCTTGGAAGTCGACCTATCTCTTGCCATTGATGAATTCAACATTCGGAAAACACAACACGTCTCAGATCAGGCTTTATCTCTTAGCAGAGGCTTTCTCCAACCCATCTCACCTCGCCGACAGACTCTTCTTCCCGCCGCCGTTATTGTTATTGACTTCGAAAAGTCAAAATTTGCACGCGTTCCCTTTCTGCGCCGCTGCGACGGCAGCCATTCTCTCCCAAACTAGGAATGACGGTTTTCTGTCCCTTCCTCCCCTCTTTTTGGTAGCTCGTCAGCAGCTGCTCGGCATCTCCAACGGGCTCCGATTTTGCCCTATCATTCGATGCCCCTTTCGGCCGACTGCTCCACAGTCCACCGTGCTGGATTCACTGGACCCCTCAGTGACCGGCACCTGCACGTTGGTTGACACCGTCAACTGCTTCATCTCATAGACTGATCGCACCCGCCCTTTCGGCTCACCCGAAAGCCGTCGCCTTTTGAAGCTATGATTGCCCCTTGAACCAGTGGGACCGCTGGGCCTTTGGATCCCTCTAACCCCATCACCCATCGACATGATTGATGCTGCAAATGTCTCTTGTGGCCCACAAGCAATCTTCAAACAACGTACACCTTTAAAATTTGGAAAAATTGATCTTAATTAAGGCGCGCGCGGCACCTAGGCCGACCCACACCGAGATGACCCACACACTCGTGAGCCTTTTGACTGTCATTCTTCCACTTTTAGATGGAAGCAGACTCTTTCACCATCATCGCTTGCCACTGGCTATCGAACGTCAAACTGAATCGGGCGATGACCCACGTCATCTCTTCAACATTCTTAGAAGACTGTCAACAGATCAGTCATATAATTAACAACATCATACCTTGGCCTCCATCAGACCTTTGAACTGATCTTCCGCAAAGCAAAACCAACGCAAGACAAGCAACATCATTCATTTCACTCCACTCAGCTACATTGTTCTTCTACAAGAACCGAGATGTACAGTCAGAGGCATTTCCAATGTTACATTCGCTGCCCGATGCTTCCCTGCTTGGCCAAGCTTCCCTGCTCGACAGGTTGTTCAGTGTCAATGAAGCAGGAGGGGAGAGCTGCAGTGCAGAGTGTTGGTATATTATTTACGTTTGTTATTCCCCGGGCCCAGCGCAAAATTTTAAACTGAGGTCTCTTTGCCCAGACCCATAAACTCATTATTGGGGTGCCCTGAAAATACAGAATTTTTTTCTATATTAGTGATAATACGGAGGCTTTCCATTTTTTAAACCATCACTGAGTAGGAGCGAGACCCCATGCCAGGTGATGCCCGGGTTAACCCCCCCCCCCCCCCCCACCCACTTCCTACCTTACAACTAGTGGTGTAGAGTTTAACGAAACAATTTTCGAGGTATGGTTAGCAAACGAATGGTCAGTGGGGGAACATTAAGCTTCCAAACAACAATCCGTAAGATATTTTCAGATTTTTAGCTCCTTCATAACGTGTTGAGCATGAAGGTCATGAATTTTATATCCTATCCTGCCTACCCACGTTTGCCTTATACGAATCTATGTTGGAAAGTAAGCTTACAGGGGTTTCTTACAGGTGCTCTTTGGTTCCATTTTACTGATTGTTAGTTTTCCTGAGTAACAGTTTTGCAACGTGCAATCAGACCTATTCCTGTAGGTCCGATTTTTGCGTGCCCAATTTGCTCCCCTCCCCCATTAGTCCCAGTCGTGCAGTGGTAAAGCAAATTAGTGTTGGGCTTGGGCTATGGTTAGCAAACAGAAAGTTAGGAGAGGGTGGCACAGCTACCAAACAATAATCCCTAAAATATTTTTAGAATTTTTACTTCTACATAGTGCGTTGAACATGAAGCTGACGGATGTTGTATCCCATTCCGCTAGTCAAAAAGTAATAAGCTCACAGGGTCCTCAGTTCAGTTTTACTGACCGTTGTTTTCTCTGAGTAACAGTTTTGCTACATGATGTCAAATCTATTTCCATTGAGTACAAATGGAGAACTGTGAGTAGTTCGTATAATAGTAGATACTGCGGCGATTCTGAAACCATAAATAAATAAGAAAAAATGAGCCTGCTCCTGTCCACGGTGGCGAGGCTACTTGGGGGGGAGGGGCATGAATCAAGGGTGGGCACTGCCTCGTAACATTGTTCCGTGCTCACCCAGCTTACCGTTACTCAAAACTTACAATTGAAAAATACAAATTCAAGTTCTTTGTATTAATACAGTCGTTTATATTAAAAAAAAAATGGAAATTTGACAGGATCGAATATTAAACTTTATACCCGGCTGATTAAAAGAGAGTTGGTAGTTAGGCATAGTGTTGGACGCAGGGTTGTCTACGGCAGTCGTGATGCTTCTGGGTTACTCAGTATAACTACTAATACAATGGCCCACCCAAGTCGAAATGGTGCCAGACCTTGCCCCCTTTCCCCCTGCCAGCCAGTTTATTCAGGCGTAGCTTTTCGAAAATTGGTGCCAGAGTGCTGCTATTGTCCGTGCCTGTTGGATGAAACCACTGCTTACTACAGCTCTGATGGCTGGCTGTGCACATGTATCAAGTAATCGTGTATCCCCCTCCGGTGCCTCGCCGCCGTTGACAGAAGCAGGCTCATGCGGTTTTTTCTTATTTATTTATGTTTTCAGAATCGCCACAGCATCTACTATTATATGAACTACTCAGTTTTCCATTGGTTCTCATTGGAAATAGATTGGATTTCATGTAGCAAAACTGTTACTCAGGGAAAGTAATAAGATTACAGGGTGCTTAGTTTAAAACTTTTTCACTAACAGAATGGGAGATAACAACTGTCATCTAAATATATTTTAGAGACTATTGTTGGTAGCTGTGCCATCCTCTTATAACGTTTCATTTGCTAACCATAGCACAAGCCCAACGCTAATTTGGTTTTCCACTGTACGACTGGAAGTAATGGAGGGGGGGGGGGGAGGCAAAGGGGGCCACACAGAAATCGTACCTATAGAAATAGGTTTGACTGGATGTAGCAAAACTGGTACTCGGGAAAACCAACAATCATTAAAATGGAACCAAAGAGCACATGTAAGAAACCCCTGTCAGCTTACTTTCCAACTTAAATTCGTACAAGGCAATCGTGGGCAGGCGGGGTAGGAGATTATAATACATCTCCTTCATGCTCGACACTTTATGAAGGAGGTAAAAATCTAAAAATATCTTAAGGATTGTTGTTTGAGCGCTCACTGTTAGCCTTCTGACCCTTCGTTTGCTAACCAGTAACCATACCGCCAACATTATTTCGTTTATCTCTACACCACTAGTTATAAGTTGGGGCGGAGGGAAGCAAAGTTGGGGCAAAGGGGGAAAATTAACCCGGGCCCCACCTGGCAGGTGGTCTCGCTCCTATTCAGTGATGGTTAAAAAAAGGAAAGCCCCCATATTATCACTAGTTTAAAAAAAAAAATCTTCCTATTAGGCCATGCAAAGTTGAAAAAATGGTTCTCGGGCACCGCCGAATCACCTAAAAAGCCCAGCGTGGTTTCTTTGGTGTATTTGCTCTGAATGAAGCACTAACGATATATTTATTCTTGCGAAAAGTATTGGACACGATGTTCTAAAACTTGCTACGTGCACGCAACATGTATTCATTAAGGTGCACAGAAAAATATCGGATAAATGGCTTCAACAGGCCTAGTTTTGGAGAACCATTTCATAAAATTACGGCCGGTAATGAACTAAAAATTGAAATTTCCATGTTGAAAAAACGCGTCCGAAAGTCTGCGTTAGTTAGGCTACAAAACGTTGTTCCCACCTGATAAGCGATAGTGTGAAGGTTTATAGGTTCACGTGAAATCCGGCTCACGTGAAATCCGAAGCGCGCCATGGCAACCATTGTAAAATCGCTCGTCAGCCAATGAGAGCACGTCAATCGGTCACGTGGTGCAAACTGGCCAATGAGGGAACGCATCTTCAACTGCTTTGGAAAGGTAGAAAGGTGGAAAGGTAGGTGAGACAGCCAGAAACAGCTTCTTATATTCCGTCTGATTGGCGAATGCCAAATGGCCATCGAGAAAATATGTGAGAGCCTGGATGAGAAGAATTCCAGCTTTTCAATGCCTCCAAGATGGCGGCGTCCAGTGAAATGGTTCGAGCGCTACCGCTGATCGAAAATGACCATTTTTGCTTCTAACTTCCGAAAAATCGAATGAACACAACATTTTTACAGTTTTTAGTGAGACTACACTCAACGAAAGTGCTTTTTTATAAAATTATAGACATCGTGAACAACATTTCATTTACAGGAATCGATGCACAACGTAGGTAGTGAATTTCAGCTTTTCTCATGTCAATATTTTGGCCGAAAATTACATTTTTCGACCCGCACTTCCCCTTAAAAGCTACGACATATATATACGTTAATACTGCTTAAAGGGATAAGAAAGTGTTCGTAAAAACAAATTTATCATTGTTTATGTACAGTAAGCTTGAAGTGCCCTACCACTGGTAACCTCGAGAAAGGTGCAAATGCTAAAGGCATTTATGCAACCTGCAATGTTCCTTAAGCTACAAAACGCAAAGACAACCCATGGCAAAATGAAGCCAACAAAAAAAAAAAAGTAGACACAATACGTGTATATAATAAAAGTCAACTTCCAATGAGTTATCAAGTTTTTTTTGTCAACAACAAAAAGTTTTTTTTTTCTTTTAGGCTTCCTGAAAATGCATGACAATTACAAAAAAAAAAAAAAAGCCTCATCCCCTCATCGATTTTTCAACTGTGTGTGCCCGACAACCATTTTTTTAGCTTTGCATGGCCTTATAAAGGTCTTTTCAGGGCACGGGCCTGGGCAAAGAAACTCAGTTTAAAACTTTGCGCTGGGCCCGGGGAACAACAAACGTGTACAATATGCCAACACTCTGCTCTGCAGCTCTCCCCTCCTACTTCGTTGACATCGAACAACCTGTCCAGCAGAGAAGCTTGGCCAAGCAGGGAAGCATCGGGCAGCGAATGTAACAGTGGAAATGCCCCTGAGTGTACATTGTAGAAGACAAACGACTTATGACTGACGCAAGACGAAAAAAAAATTTAATTTGTAAACAAACTTCAAAAAACTTCCAAGGCTAATAGAGAACATGGGCAAACGCCATTGTGAACATTCGCAACAACCATGTGAACACAATATTTCGGAAAGTCGAGCGATATCTCACTTCACCTAACGGTGTTCTCCGCAACATCTTCAACAGCATGGATGTCTCTCAGGTGACCTTCTCCCAAGCTCTCACCAGCTTCCAACATCCACTTTTTAATCAATTGAGCATTGGAAAGTCTGTAGAAGGCTCTAATGCAATATTCCGGTAACATATTCTGTTTTCCATGTCTCCACCACTGACAGTTTAGGGCATGCGCAAGATACTTGACCCGTCTCACCTTCGCCGCCCCGACTCGCCATCGCCACAATTTTTCTTGCCAACTTCATTGCATGGTCAAGATTTTCTTGCTAACCCAAATTCCAAGTCTTTTTCCACAAACGAACTTCAACGCCAAGATCCTTTCGAACCCAATCCTCCATCGCTAGAAAGAAGCTCAAAGACCTTTCCACGCTCCTCAGACCATAAATACTTTAAGCATCGACTGGACAAATATGAACATTCCAGTCTCTGCACTCGATCTCGGAGTGTTTCGACTGATCCTGTTCTTTCATGCAGCGTCCCTATGACCTGGCTGGTAACTATCATGGTGGCACACCTACGAGGCTTTGGACCTTATTTGTTTCAACAGCAATGTCTTGTGTCACAGCTCTTGAGCTTAGTGCCATCTCCACTTCATGGGAATTCCACAGTAACATCCCCGTTCCTGGGGTCTTGACAGGATCATAGAAGAACGAACCAGTCCTTTGGGCTTATGGCCCACTACCTCTGATGCAGATCCAACTACACCAATGAACCCATTCTGGCTGCCAGACCGGTTATCACTCCCTCTTAAGCACTACAAAAAGAAAAATGAAGGCCCCCCCCCCCCCGCTTTTCTTTTTCAGGACAACCAAAAGATGTGGCATCCAAATAATTTAACTGTGTCCTTAAGGTGCGAAGTCTTTGACTTTTAGGAGGAACCAGCTGCTATAACCCTAGGGTATTTGTCTGGTGGTCCCTGCCGCCTTCTGGACAAGGTCTTCGGTAAATGCTAAATTTACAGGTAAGATATATTTTTGATGTCGACTAGAAAGGAAAATTGACTGTTCACAGAAGGCTGACTAAATTTTGTTTGTATTGCCTACCTGTACCCACCCTATATCCCCTCTTGAGTCACCACCACAACACATTGAGAGGAAAAAAAGCATCCTTTTCGTTACAGGGGCTTTTATAGGAGGGGTGCGCGCGTGCACACTGGGGTTAGACAGCTGGCTACGTTTAGATTTTCAACTAAGGATAATCGCATTCAGAAAGAGAATGCTAAATTTACAGGTAATGTTTATTTTCTAAGGCAATACAAACAAAATTGAGCTGGCCATCTGGGGGCCGGTCAATTTCCTTTTTCAGTTGTCTGCCCTTGTCACAAGTTCTCAGAGGTGCCTCATTCATCCAGTATTATTCCTGGAATAAATTTCTACTTTTACTTAATTTTACCACTTTCCAGTTTCTTCGTCACCGGCGAGTTTTCTCTTTTCCCTGGCATCTATTTTTTTCATTACTGACTGTATACACATATATTCACTGTGATAGTGTTGTTACCTTCCTTACTGCCAGATGTTTTGTATACATCAAACTATTTGTCAGGATTGACCTCTTCTAACCACTGTCTACAGTAGTATCCTTGCTGCTCGAACTTTGTGGTTTAACATTATTAAGAATTTCCTTTCGGGCTTCAACTTCATATTTTTTCGGTGTTCAAATTTAGCTTTACTAGCAGCCAAATTCGATTCGAGGCCAGTCTGCGTTAGCTGCTAGGTTCTTGACATTTTCCTCAACTCTTCTACATTGCATGCCCTTCATACAATATTAAACCTAATGAGGCAACTTATTCAAAGGCCCTGTCAAAAACCCGTGTTAAAAAATGGCACAGTCTTTGCATTGTTTGCAAAACACTCACTGAGTGTACCAGTTCTTACCTGTAGCACTTTGTTTGATTTTGTTGAGAGAAAAATGTGCAAATTTAAAAAATGACGCAAGATTATGGCGTACAAGGACTTATGTTCGGCCATTATTAGATTACGCGAGCTGGTCACCATGCCTTCTTCAGAACATCAACCATCAAACATCAATCCAGTGACGCTTTACCAAATTATTGCCTGGCATGTGGTATCTAGAATATCATTTGTGTCTAATGCAACTGGGCGTGGACTCGCTGGAGCTTTGTCGATTCAAGGCTGATCTTCTTTTGACTATAAAATGATTCGGGTAGTTTTGCCCATTGAGCTACCTCTTTTTTGATCTTGATCCATTGTGTCCCTGGAAAGTCTAACCTTGTCCGTAAGGCAGTCGAGACCGTATCCCGCCTTTGCTTTGGCCGTGCTGTTTTTTTTTTT
>JAHWFP010118618.1:0-17236 GCA_023313725.1 Lithobius niger | reverse complement strand
AACCACAATTAGTCACCCTGTTACTAGGGAATTGGTCGCACCAGTTACCCACCTTTTACTTGTGTGCGTCCTTTTCACTCTCCCTTGCCATTTACGTGACTGCCTCCACCTCTGTGTTGGCCGTCCGTTGTGTGCGTTGACTGTTGCCTGTGCGCTAGTTTCCCTGCGTGTGGTTTGCTTCCACCAGGGTGCACTTGTATTTTCTCCTGCGTGTGTTTACACTCGTGTTCTTGCTGACACTAGTGAGATCTTCGCTGTGATCCACCTCCCCGGCCCCTCACTGGGTGAATCTCTGACCAGCTACTACGTGTTCTCTGATCACTGTGGCACCACTTTCTCTACTTGTGTCCCTGAGGTAGTGGCTCACGAAGGTGTTCCGGTTGTTCCATGCGCATGCTGCCACCACCTCGTCCAGAGGCGTCCCGCAGCCATATGCCCACGAGGCTGCGAGGGCCCTCAGTTCATGCGCTCTTATGTTGCGAGGAAGATCCGCGCAGTCTGCTCCCAACTCGTATGCCCTCCGAATAACCGCGCAGATCCATTTTCCCAGCTTGAACGGCGTCACTGCTTTGTTGATAGCCCTGTCATGCTTTTCGTCCACCTGCAGGAACAAAGGTGACGGGCTTGTATCCTCTTCCGCTGGTGCCTCGTCCTCCGTCCGTACCAAATAGTGGCGGAGCGCGCGGATCGGGCACTGTAACTTTTCTTCGTCTCCCGTGTGCACCAACGGGCCTAGAGCTAGAATCGTGACTGGTGTAGGGGCCACATCTGGTCTCGAGTTCTTTGCCGTGAAGTGTGCAGGGAAGGACAGAGATACTTTGGACCAGTTCCTGGCAAAACGAATATGGTTCCGCCCCCTAGAAAAAGCCGCCACCTCACTCTGCCTTGCTGCTGAGGCAAGCGCTATCAGGAAAACGGTCTTCTGGGTTAGATGTAACATAGATGCCTTCCGAAGTGGTTCATATGGTGGACCCGACAGGCTCTTGAGGACCAACGGGAGGTTCCATTTTGGAAACAGTGTCCGTGTCCGCGGGCTCGCCTGGTCAAATCCCAGCATGACTTTCGACAACAGACGATTTTCCACCACTTCCTTTTGCCCTAGGCACGACAACACCGAATTAATTGCCGATCTGTAACCCTTGATGGCCGATGGCGCCAATCCTGTATGGAAAAGACCTTCCAAAAAATCTGCAATGTTGAACTCGGACGGTCTACACGGGTCGACGTCCTTGTCCGAGCACCAACCGTACCACTTCTTCCATTTCGATTCATAGTTGTTACGCGTCGATTCTTTTAGACCGACTATGATCCTTTCTGCCACCTCCACGGAGCATCCTTTCTTCTGCAGGTTGATCCTTAAAGTAGCCACCCGTGAAGATGAAGAATCCCAGGATTCTGATGAAGGGTCCGTCCTCTGTGCTGTGACAGTAGTTTCTCCGTGATTGGTAAGGGGACTGGTTCCTCTTTCTTGAGTTCGAGGATGTCCGGGAACCAGGACGCCGCCGGCCAGAGAGGTGCCACTACAATGAATGCCCCGTCGGACTCCCTGATCTTGTTGATCACCGTCTGAAGCATCGAGAAAGGTGGGAATGCGTATGCAAACATTCCCCCCCACGGAATGGATAGCGCGTCGGTCGCCCACGCCTGCGGGTCTGGAAACGGGGAAACATATGCTGGCACTTGGTGGTTGAACCGCGTTGCAAACAGGTCCACCACTGGTTGACCCCACTTTTCGAACAACGCCTTGCAAATCCTCTTGTCGAGCATCCATTCCGTGGTTGGGACTGTCTTGGCCCTCGACAGCTCGTCCGCCCAAACGTTCAGCTTTCCCGCTATGTGTCTGGGTACTAGTGTGATATCGTTCTGTTCGCAGAAGACCAAAAGTGACGACGTTTCTTCCATCAAGGATCTTGAGTGCGTGCCTCCTCCCTTGCGCACGTAGGCTACCGCCGTTGAGTTGTCCGTCATCACCCCTATGACCTTGTGTGCTACCATGTCTTTCCACTCGTGAAGTGCGTATCGCACAGCTCTCAGTTCCCGTAGATTGATGTGGAGGCTTATCTCTTGACTTGACCAGGACCCCGCCGTTTGTGTACCCTCTAGGTGGGCTCCCCAACCAGTCGCTGAAGCATCCGAGAACAATAGTTTCTCCGGAATTGGTTCCCTTGTTGGCACCCCTCGTTCCAATGTGGCAGGTGTCAGCCACCACTCCGCACACTCTCTCGGGAAATGCTGCAGGCTTATCCAGTCTTTCCAGCTCACTCTTGAATACCACTCGTCCTTCCTGAACCAATGGAGGGGCTTCACTTTCCACTGGCCCAGAGGTACCAATCTCGCGTTCGAGTCTGCGATCCCTATGGCCGATGCCAATTCTTTTGCGGTTATCCGTTCTCTCCGGAGAAGCATTAGCATCGCTGCTTTTGTGCTTTCTATCCTTTCTTTGGACGGTCGAACCAGCCCTATTCGAGTGTCGAACTCCGCACCAAGGAAAACGAAGACTTGCTGAGGGGTGAACCGTGACTTCTTCGCATTGATGCCAAGTCCCAGTCTTCTGAAGAGTGAAGCGCAAAGGTGCAATTGTCGCGTCAGTTCTTCTGCTTGTTGGTGCCTCACCAGCCAGTCGTCTAAATAGGCGTGCGCTCGAATGTGTTTGCGATGAAGTTCTGCTAATACCGGTTTCATGACTCTGGTGAACACTTGAGGCGCTGTGGCCAGTCCGAACGGGAGCGTCTTGAACTGGTAAGAAACTCCTCCCACCACCAGACGAAAAAAGTGTTGGACCTCCTTGTGTAGTGGTATGTGTAGGTAAGCATCCTCTAGGTCTATAGATGCTGTAAAGTCTCCCAGTTGGATTGCTTCCCTGATTGTTCCTATAGTTTCCATTTTGAAATGCTCTATGAGGATGTGAGAGTTCAACTTCCGGAGATTGAAAATGAGTCGCTTTCCGCCGCCTTTCTTCGAGATCACCCTCGCCGGACTCCAGAAGCCCTTGGAACCCAGCGGTGAAAGAATCAATGCCCCTTTTCTCACTAGGGCGTCCACTTCCTCCTGCAATTCCCTGTTTACCACGGTCCCTTCCATCCAGGCTGGTGGCTTGTCTGTCAGCACTGGATGGGAGGAAAACGGAGGATAATATCCGTGTTGTATGGTATCTAGTATGAAATTGTCTTTGGTCAGTAGTTGCCACTCTTCCAGGTGCCTTGATAATCTTCCCCCCACCGGACGGTGAAGCGGGAGAAGATCTATCTGGTGATCGTCACTGACGGTTTGACCTCCTTCCCCTTCCTCTAAAGGAGCTCCTTCCCCGAGCGAAAACTGCGTTACCTCTCCTGCTCCGGTAAGGGGGAGGGGCAGCCTGTTCTCGAAAGGGCGCGGAATCCAAAATTTTATCACCCTGCATCTTTCTTTGCACTCCTTTGGCTTCCCCTGGTCCGAAGCTCTGTCCTCTGAAGTTGCCAGCAAATCTACCAAATGTCCGCCTACCTCTTTGTTGGGGAAAAGATCCTCCAGTAGCACCGGACGGCTTAGTCTTCTCCTTGAGATCCGGAGCCAGTTCCAGCAGTTTGCCGTCGAACACTGCCGATGACGCATGAATCGGGAGCAGACGCAGTTGTCCCATCACATCCGTGGGGATGTGGGCCGCCGACTCTAGGAGGGCATCACGTTTCCTAAAAACCGAGTTAAGTAATAGCCTCGCCAACCAGTTCAAGCTGTCTTTCTGGAAGGATGAGGTCCTTTCATGAGGTGGAGGCATTCTCGTACCGTCTCGTCGTCCCGCAACTCGGGTTTGTTACGCACCAGTGTCTTGATGGCCGCCGTCGAAGCTGAATACACGAGCTCCGCGTGAGAGTTCGCCCGAATCCCCCATCTAAGGATAGCCTCATCTTCGTCATGCTGGTGGAGAGGTGTCCGTATGAACGCCGGTACTTTCAGCACTGAATCCATTTCCAATTCTGCTTTTTCAGTGATATATTCTGCCTCTGGAACGGTTCGGTATCGTTTCTTGGAAGGAGCGCCCTTACCCGTCGACCTAAAAAACATTTTGGCTTTCTTCGGGTCATGTGCTGGTAACGGTCTTGCCAGGGAAATTGGTCTGTCATCCCGCCGAGTAAGTGATTCGATGTTAAGCAGCTGCCTAAACGCTACAGCGGATTGGGGGAGGTGCAACGGTGCCACCTTCTTTTTGCCCGAGTTGGCTAGTGTGTCCATGGGAGGGTCCGCAGGGTCTTCCTCCGTCGGCACGGCCTCCTTGCCAAATCTCGTTTCTCTCAGATGCTTGAATACGTAGCCTGCAAACGTCTTCCAATGGATAAAACTCGGCACTTCCTCAAAGGGATCGTCCTTATCTGTGGATTCTGGGTTTATTTCTTCCTCTTCTTGCCATTCACCTTCTTCTTTTTCTTCCCCTTCGTCCTCGAATTCATCCTCCTCAGAAAAATTATCATCTGCCTGGAATTCCTTTTTGGATTTCTTGCACATTGTTGCTGACACTGTTTCTGGATCGAGTTGTCTTTTCCGGTCAGCATGTCCCTTTAATGATGGATCGGGCATTGACAAACTTTGAGAACAACTCTTTAAGGCATCCCGAAGCACCAATAAGTGTTCTTCCAGTTGCGCGCGCCCGTAGCCCGGAATTTCCTTAGCTGGCGATTGTCGGCGCTGTGGCGATTGTCGGCGCCGGCCAGACTTGTCTTTCAGTGGAGACCTATACGTTCTCGGCGTAGCACTGCGGTCCGGCGACGTCTGCCTTCCTTCGCCCTGAGAGGGGGACCGCGACCTGCGGGGCGACGTGCAGCGCCGACCGTCGCTGCGATGTGGCGACCTCCTGCGCTCCGGCGACGCGCTGCTCTCCGAATCGCTCGGCGGCGTTCTCTCACCATCCGTAACCCACAGACGCTTAGCCATAGCAAGGAAATTTGCGAACCCATCGCCGTCCGGCGCCGCTCCTCGAGCTCCCAGTTTGCAATGCTCAGGGCGGCCCCTGTCGCCCAGCGATCTCGAGCCCTGCCCCTGTCCGCTCTCCCTTTTCTCGGGCGCGGACCGGGATTTTGACACTTTACTGCTCTTAACCACTGTGTCGGCTCTGTCCCTGCGGTCGCCTCCGAATCCTTTCTGTCCGTATGACGACCGCTAGGTGTGGACGTCTTTCCGCTTTTCCTCGCTGTTTCGCCCACTTTAGCTGCAACATTACTATCATCGATCTGCCTATCGTGAGACGATCGTGACGGCTTGCCATTGCTACTCTTAAAATTCTCATTACATTTTTCCCCCTTCACACCTTTGCTACCTAAATTGCTACCTAATCATGTGATCTTTCGTTGTAACCGAAATGCTCGACTTTTGGGTGGCCGAACTACTAGCTTTTAACTGCTTTCCCGTGCCATCCACCGTCAAACTACGATCGTTACTGTGTGAGGACATTTCCGCCGCCGCAGGGATTGACGGTTGCAAATTCATCCCGCTCGCACTATGGGTCTTTAGGAGGTCAGCAAAGGAAGCTAAAAGGTCGGATTTTAAAACGTCGATTTTCTTCGTTCGTTACGTTACTGTGAAAGTTCTCGTCACTATTAGAGTCATAATTACTGGAATTATGTAGAAAATGTCCGCTCATTTTCACAACGAGGACACCCTTCAATGTCCAGCTAATTTTCGGTGCCTGGCTGCCACCATCCTCAGGCACTCCGACGAAAGTTTTTGGCCTCCGTGTGTGTTCCTACATCGTTGTCGTCTGCTTCAAATTTGCAACCGGGAGGCAAATACGGGAGGCCGCGAGGAGCGTCGGTTGCAAATTTGAAGCAGACGACAACGATGTAGGAACACACACGGAGGCCAAAAACTTTCGTCGGAGTGCCTGAGGATGGTGGCAGCCAGCCACCGAAAATTAGCTGGACATTGAAGGGTGTCCTCGTTGTGAAAATGAGCGGACATTTTCTACATAATTCCAGTAATTATGACTCTAATAACGTCGATTTTCGTATCTAACGATTTATTAAGGTCTTTGGTAAGAATAGCCCTGGATTCATCGGCTTTCTGATTAGCTGTGACCGCCGCCATGTTTCTCGCCGCCATCACGACCGCACCCAAAGAATTCGGTGTGTAAACCGTTTGATCCGACGGATCGAAACCATCAAAATCCAGTGGTGAAACATCACTAGGGGTATCGTGAAAAATAGCAGGAGTATCAGGGTCATTTTCCATAAATTTTAGACGATCGTCAATGCTTAGCTTACCGGCCTTCTTTTCTTTATTAGCTCTTTTGTTGTCGGTTTTCCGCCATGCACGAAGAACGTGTGTAATGGCCGCCGCCTCGTGTAATGCACACAGATCACAGAATTTGTTTACGAAATCACATTCCCTGTACTTCCGACATGAAGGGTGTAAATCCTGCGGAGTTTTGACACATGTGCATGACGGAAAATTTCCGCCTTTGATCTTTTCGCGTATTCTAACTTCAGATTCACTCACGTCAGACATATTGAGCTCCAAGCCAGAAAAACACGTTGACACTTCAACGTGCCCAAGCGAATGTGAGGATTAGCCAAGAGGGCGGCCGCATCTGTGTGTAGACACAGTGGCGCGCCTGGCGGGCAGAGGGAGAAACTCACGGAGACGACAAAAATAGATTTTATTTTTTGGTTTTGGGCAATGATAAGCCAAAATAAGCGATTTTAGCATGAATTACTGAAGGTCAGTATTTTGCAGATAGTAAGAAACCTGCTACAACCGTTCAGACACACGGTCTATCCAATAGAGTAGAACTAAGCTAACCACCGGGCAGTAAGGGTCTAATGCTTACCAGCCTCTACTGACAAAATTGTACACCTAGACCCTGACTGTCAAAGCTTGTCCGTGTTCCTTCTAGGTTTTGACTTTTAGACCCTTACTCTAAACATTTAACGTTCCGTTTTTGTTTATTAATACATTTATGTGTAAGTCGCACTCTTGTTGAGACCACTTTCCGGCTGACTGTTCTGCACCCAGGGTTGCTCCCCACCCTGTCAATGACGCGTCCGTCATCAGCAGCCAGTCCGCCGCCGGTGTCACCACTGGGACCCCTGTGGTAAGGTTGTCCCGTCTCGTCCACCACCTGACGTCTTCCACTGGTACGTGCAAGAGTGATATCTGGTCCTCCCAACTCTCGCGTAGACTCCATTCGTGGTTGCGGAACCAGTGCAGGGGTCATGTCCGCCATGAGCCTAACTGGATGAGGTCCGCGCACGAGTCCATCTGTCCAATTATCCTGGAGGTCCCTTGCCGTTATCAGCGTACCCTCCAACATGCTTCTTGCACCCTCGATCAATGTCGCAGTCCGTGCCTGCGAGGGCCTCACGCGGAAAGCTAGCAGATCGAATTCTGCTCCTAGGAATTCGAAGGACTGAGCCGGGACTAGTCTGGATTTTTTTCCAGTTTATCCCGAGGCCCAGCCGGTGTAAGAGCTCTGCGCACTTTGTCGTCTGCGAGCGCAGTAGTCCGTGGTTCGTATTCGCTTGGAGCCAGTCGTCGAGGTAGGCGAAACACCGGATTCCCCACCCGTGTAGCTTTGCGATCACTGGCATCATCACCTAAGTGAACACCAGGGGAGCCGTGCACAAACCAAACGGAAGCACTCTGAACTGGAAGACTTCTCCCCCGCACACCAGACGAAATAGGTGGCGCACCGATGGGTGGAGCGGGATGTGTAAATAAGCATCCTGGAGGTCGATAGAAGTTGTAAAATCCCCTACCTTGAGAGCTTCCCGGATCGATTTCAACGTGTCCATCTTGAAGTGGCTGTTGAGGATGTACGCGTTGAGCTGTTGCAAGTTGAATATGAGGCGTCTGCCGCCTCCATTCTTGGGGATTACCCATGCCGGACTGAAGAATCCCAGGGTTCCCTTTGGCGCCCTCTCGATGGCTTCTTTCCGAGTAGCTCTTGGATCTCTTCCACGTACTCCGGCGGCTCTGGGCGGTTCCTGAGCCAGACCGGCGGGTGGTGTACTAGTGGAGGAAGCAGCTCGAACAACGGGATATACCCGAAAAGCACCACGTCTAACACGAACTTGTCCACTGCCAATTTTTTCCACTCCCTCCAATGTCTTTGTACCCTCCCTCCCACCTGGCCATGGGGGTGGGTGGGTGGGGAGGGGGGGGGGGCACCGAAAGTCCAAGTCAGTTCTTTGGGTTTGGGGTTTCTATCCCCAACGTGAACGTGGGAACGTGCCCCTATTACCTTGACCTCTGGGGTAACTTTGATTCTGTTGGGGGTGGCTCTGGGGTTTTGGGCCCCCACTTGTGCCCCTAGGGGAGGATGTCCCCTGCCCCCCTCCAAGAAACGGCCGTTGGTTCGGGGTGCCTCTTCCCTGTCCACCTCCTCTCTGGCGTGGGGCACTCGGGGGTGGGGGGGGAGGGAGGTGCCCTCACCTTATCACGCACTTCCGGGGCAATCGCGAGCAATTGACCATTGAACAAGTACTGAGCCTTATGAATCGGTAACAGTCTCAAATTTTTCAGTGTGTCTTTACACATCCCGTTAAGTGCCCCGTTCAGGTACGCGTCCCTTCTATGTAAGACTGAGTTAAATAAGGACCGAGTACCCCAGTCAATGGCGTCCGACTGGAATTCGGAAGCTTTCCGCATAAGCTTGACAGCCCCCTCGACTTCTTTGATATCACGTGATTCAGGTGGAAGCGCTAAGAAGGATCGCAATTTAGCGTTCGCTGCAGAATAGGTAAGGTCCGCAGTCGAATTGGCCCTAAGGCTGGCCCTCAGAATCTTTTCCTCCTCTTCGTATTGGGTTAAACTCGTAATAATTGCAGTGGATTTCGGTAGTGCCGAGTCCATCTCCACACTGCATGTTGTAGGCACATAATCAGTTTCGTCGAATGTTTTGTGTCGCCGCACTTTCGGAGCATCAGCATTGTTGGTGGAAAAGAAAAATGACCCCTTTGAGAGGTCCGGAGGGGGAGGGGAGGCAGTAGCCGACAACACCTTACCTTTTTCACGCAAAACACCACCATTCACAAGAAGCTGACGAAATAGAATTTGCAACTGGGGCAGGTTCTTTGGTTCCTTTCTCACACGATCGTGGTTAGCGAAAGAGAAGGCTGGCGGTTTGCCGACCGCAGGGGAGGCAGGAACGATTTTTGGGCAAAATAACTCCGGGAGTGAAGAGTTTACCTCTTCCACAACCCATGCCCACTCTATTGCCTCCAACTCCTCCTCTTTTGCCGAATCCTGGACTGGTTATTGATCCCCACTATTATCCGACTGTCGCACATAAGGCACTGTCACTATGTCACTCGTTACTGTAGCACTTGGTGTTGTATAAGAACATCGCCGTTGCATTGGGGGGGGGGGGGGGGGGGGGGGGAAGAGTGTTTTTTTTTCCACCCGACCAGCCTGGATATGGCTGCCACTGGGGGCGATCCTGCCATCCCCGGCTACCATTATCACACAAAGAATAATCGTTATTATGACCCTGCGCACGACGCCAGTCGCGATAGCGTCCGTCATAATTTTACCAATGCCACGGTGTCGCAATAGAATTGCCGCCTCCGTCAACTTGGTAATTGTCACTCAACTGGTAATTATTGTCGGGAAACGACTGCATGCGTGTGTCGTCATGCGACACGTCTTGGTTGTCGGCATGCGATTGCGTGTCCGATGCGACTCGTGGTTGTCGAGCGTAACCTGACCGGCCTGTCGCCGACACTCCCGTTCCCGTGGCGTCGGAAACGCGGTGAGTGTGGCCGCCTGTGTCGCTATGCGACAGCATTTGTACCTGGGCGGCTGCTAATTGGTGGCAACCCGAGCAAGCCGCACCCGACACTTGATTATTAAAAGCAAGCCTACGTCGCTTAGGCGACACATCATCAACATCGAAAGACTTACGTTTGTTGTCCTTTCTAGGGGGTGTCGATTGAGGTGTGTGCGATTCCGACGTGTCTTTGTTGCCGGTGTCGCATCCTCGATCGGTAGACAAAGGAACCGCCGCTTGCTTTGTAGGCACGGTTGTTAACAGGCCGAGTTTTTCTCTAAACTCTGTGGCGTCACCAAAATACTGTTCAAACGTCGACAAAACATTTTTGGTGATTACTGCGTCCCGGTTAGCTTCCATGCGTTTGCACTCCAGCGCCACTGACTGTCTAATCGATTCGCCCAAGTCGATTTCTTCAATCACCTGTTCGTGTACGCTCGAATTTACCAGTCTTTCCTACGCCCCAGTAAAAACCGAACCGTCGGAAATCTTCCCTTGGAATTCTGCATCAAAGTCACTTCTACCAGCAGCTAGCGCCGCCGCCCTGGCCTTTTGTGCTTTCCGTTGCCTTTTACGTTGGTCTGACCGGGCCCACGTTGCTTGAATCTCCATTAAGAGATTGCTGCACATAGTCCCACAAATATCGCACAGAAAGCTTATGAAATCACACACTCTGCACAGTTCGTGAGGGTCAATAGGGTTGAGTCTTTTTCCACACTTGGAGTCCGCCTTCCCTTGGTAATATTTCGGCTTCTGATACGTGGAATCCATTTTGTCGGTTGAGAGAACGAAAAGCTGCGACCTATCCTGGTCGTGTCCCAAACAAACTATGAGAGTGAGTTGCGGAGCTCGGCCGTTGTGGTCATGGGCTCCAGGGAGCGCTGGGACATGAACCAGGAGAGCATAAAGTTTAAGGTTGGGACGAATAGCATTTCCAAACATGGAAAGCGTAAAATACAGGTAAGTATTTTAGGATAGCAGTAAAACCTGATTAACGAGAAAGGTAAGCTGTCGAGTATCCTCAGGTGGATCCGTATAGAGACGTTCACACAACGCGTTAGCAGCTGTACTGAGGACGTCCGCTTGTGAAGCGGCTCGAAGGCCGAGGCGGAGGCCAGCCGAGGGAGGTAAAGGGAGGATCCGAAATCCAACTTCGTGTCAACCGTTAGACACTCCGACTGTGGATAAGTATCGAAGTTGCGAGGATTGCCGGTACCGTCCCCAATGGGACGGAAGAAGTAATTTTCTTGGTCCAGACGAGGCGGAGGATCCGTTGCCCAAAAGAATACCCCCGTCCGAAGGAGGGTGGTGAGTAATGTTGTTGATTGTCCAAGCAGGGGTGGTTGAAGAGGCGGCTGGTCCCGGAGACCGAAGCCGTAACCTGTGACCAGACCCCTGTTCTTGATAGTATCCGCCGCGGATGCGGAGGGCTTATACAGAAAGCAGTCCGGGATAATCTCCTCCACTGTCCTCATTAATTCTGGAAGTGGAATCTCGGAGGATCAGGATAGTTGGGAAACGGAGGCTCAGGCAAGCCAAAGTCTGAAGGGTCCAGCGAATATTATGATCCTGAGTATCTTGAGTTGGTAACGATGTCGGTGGACGAGGCTGCGGATCGGCGGAGGATGGATTGCCTGATAGCAATGAAGCTTGCGGAGGTGTAGTCCGGTTCTTTACGTTTGAAGGTACGCAAGGACGAATCCATTAGGGAATGGACCCGCGAAGGGGTGAGCGGCTCATTGGTCCGCCTGGAGGTATTAGAGAACCGAGAGGAAAGATCCAATGGTAGGGCGGAGGCGGACGTGGCAAGTTTGGCCGCCGCTTTCCATGCCTTGACTCTTGTAGATTCAGCCGTGCGTAACGCTACTTAGTGCGAGCAAGTTTGGAGGATAGGAACCGGAGGTCCGACACCGGTGGCAGTTGACTGCACGGGATTGGAGACGTGGCGGCGGTATTGCACTGCGGAGGAAAGGATTCCAACAGCAGTGGAATGGGAGGCGGAAGCTCAAGCGTATCCTGTTCAGTAGTAATTTCGAGCACCTCAGCGTTCTCGAAGGATGGAGGAACAGGAGAAACGGACGAGCGATGCTAAATATTAGGTAATGGATTTTTTCACGGCAAGTACACACGGCATTTGCACAGATAACTGAAAAATGGCAACATTATAGATAATGTTCCAGGCTATTAAGAAGTTGAAACAGAAGTTGATTTGGTCTATTTTTCAGGGAGATGATCCTATTTAAAGTAGGTGGTCTTTTGGAGGTCTCATGAGCGCTAGCGTGCGCTAAGCAAAAAAAAGTTCACTGAGAATGAACGAAGCTTCTAGTAGATTTTTGATTTTTTGAGTTGAGGTATCCTCTCAAATCCGGTGAAGTACAAGCCTTCGTTACACAGTTCACAAAACAAAACTTCTTTATAAGCCACTTATAACGAATAAAATAGCATTAACAAATAAAATAGCAATAAACAAATAAAATAGCATTCTTTAAGTATCTAAACAGATTTCCAATAAGTTGATAGCTTTCTGACAACCACACATCTTACAAGAGGGGGTAGTCAACTACACCACTACGTAAATGGCAAAACGATAAATGGCTCACCTCAATATCTAGACCGGCAGCTACTTTACTACTGTCAGCTAATTGGCCAGCTTTTAAGTTGCCATGGAGACGAGTATGAAGCACACGGCTAATACCATCCATCATCCCATCCACTGTATGCAATAAATTATCAGGCACTGAACGCACACTTTTTGACACACTTCGCATTGAGTTTTTGAAGTTATCAACCTATTAAATTAGAAAAAAGTGACAGATTTAACTTTACAATTTTCACCATTTATAAATTATTTATTTCATTATCTCAGAATAAAAAACAATCCTAACCAAATTGCACTGATGGATGAATTCTCTAATTATACATACAGAACTACAAGCTCTAGGATTATAAAGACTAAAATTGCAGGGCCTGCACCTGCTTATTTTTAATTATTATTGCCTAACCGAAAATATACATTACCTTATTTACACTAGCAGTTTTCCCCTATGAGCTATTGTATCCCCTAGAAGTTGGGGTTGCCTTCCCTGCCTGGCTCGTACTCTACCACGCATGCGCCGGGCTTGTCCATATAAACCCTTGCGCAGCTGCGGTTACCATCATTTCTCCTCCAGAACCTAGCTCATGGTGTGGAGGCTTGGGCGGGAATGAATGTAATGTATATTTTCGGTTAGGCAATAAAAACTAAAATTAAGCAGGTGCAGGCCCTGCAATTTTAGTCTTTTTATAACCGACGAAAATATACATTACCTTATTTACGCTAGCAGACTTTGTCACCCGGAGGGGGGACTAGGTTCACTCTTTTGAGGAGCCCATTACTACCCCAGTCTGATTTCCCGCGGTACGAGTCGGCTGCCCCAGGCACAGAATGCCGGTATGAAGACCAGTCTGCTATCCCGACCACTTTCACTCTTGGGCGGAGGATGATCGTCCGCTGACGGTGGAGGCGGATACAAAGGATCATGTTTTGTCCGCCACTGAGATGAGTGAGATCGGGAGTGCGGAAAGGGTTTTTTTTTTTGGTTGTGTAGGCTTCAACGCATGCAGAGGTCTATCATGTGGGGACAAGGTTAAGAGATCAAATTTTTGAGAAAGGGAATCCACTTACCTTGTGGGAAGTCGAAGATTGAGTGGCTTGGAACGGCAGCGGATGCTTGAAGGCAGGATAGTTCGGCGGCACATAGATGAGAAGTGCAGGAGAGACGATTTAATCATGGCGGAGCGGAGGGTGGTGTTGGTTGCAACTGGAGGCGTGTGATGGCCCAGATGCTGAATCCGCAGATGAAGTGGGATCTGGACGGTAGAAAGGTCTTTACACTACATGAATTAGAGAGAACTGCTAAGGAACGTGGTGGCGGTTGAGGCTGATCCTAAAGGATACTGCGGATCCCGACGTGGGAGGGACGGTAAAGGGAGAGTGCTATACCCGATCATAATGGGAACATTATTGAATGCATTGTGACGCACAAGGGGTCAATGGATAATATGGTTGAAGGACACAGAGAGTTCGGGGGAAACGGATACGCATGAAAGTTAGTACCGTCATGAGTGGGCGTCTCACCGGAGCCCGGATAGATGAATGGCGAAGAGCTGAAGGTAGGGTAAGATTTAGTGTGGAGTTGTGCGGAATCCGAAGGCCACTCCCGTCGCTTTGGAGCGACAAGGGGAGCATGGCATGTCGCCCTCCGTTGTTTTAGTATTGCGCTGAATGCCATAGAAGGTAGGGAAGAAGTTGGGAGCGTCATCGTATTGCCATACGGATTAGTGTGAGAAGGTTGGCAAGGCTGGAGCGATGGTGGACTGATGCCAGAGTGTTGCTAAGGATGGATGGAGAGGCTCGGAAGGGAGATCTTTGGATGTGTCCGTTGTAGATGGTAGTAGCGGCATGGCGGACACGGAGGGTGAGGATACAGCCACGGTGTGTGGGTTGTCGGCCGGTAGGGTGACGTTATTGATGGTCACAGGTAAGTGGGACGGAGGTCCAGTGGAGTTGATGGCAAGGAGATCCGCAGGTGGGAGAAGGGGTGTGCCAGGTTCGAATGGTTCTGTAGGGTTGGACGGTGCAGTCGCGAATGGGTCTTGGAGAGGCGATGGCAGAGGCGATGGAGCTGCCTGGTGAATCGAAGCCGGAGATGGTGTCGGCGTTTTATGGGCGGATGATTGTGGGGAAGGAGGTATCCCTAACGTGGAGGGCGCGGACCGGAGGCGCCGGGTTCGTGAAAGCGCCTAATAATACGCTCGCCATGGTGGCGAGGAAGGTATTGGCGAGACCCAATTATAGTGTGCCTTGAGGAGGACATAGTTGAGATGCTGGGAGTGATACTTTTGGTTAACGACTTCAAGTTCGATGGTCAAGGCCTCATTAGTTGCGCGAAGAAGAGAATTCTCCGCATGAAGAGTATCCGCTACAGGTGCGGATTGACGAAGGAGCGGTAGGTCAGCCAGGGATCGCCGAAGGTTGGAATAGTCAGAGGAGAATTTCAGTACAAACTGTAGGAAGAAGTCAATGTTGAACTGTAGGTTCTCTATCTCCGTGGGGGAAAGATGCAATCCTCTGGAAAGTGCCTCGCGGAGGATAGTCTGTGAAGGAAAGAGAGCGAGTGGGGGGTCGACCGGGATTCCTTCCAGTGCCGGAGGAATCGGAGGGTGGTTCCTGATGTCTTGTGAGTCCGTTGGCCGAACTGGAGTTCTGTGGACGGAAGCATGCTTGTGGTGAGAGGCTGGTGGTGCGAATCGTTGAGTAACATGCTTAATCTTGACGGCCGATCGGATTGGTATGCTAGATTTCTTCAGCGTGTGGTAGCCGGTCCGTGGGTCGAACTTGAAGTCACGGTGGATGATCCCACTGAGAACCATATCCTTGGTTTCTTGGTAGGAATGGCGGTAGAGTCATCGCCGCGGATCGGAGGTGGAAGCGGTATCGATGAATGTTTTGAAGATTTTTTTGGCGGTCGTGGTCGTGTTGGAGGAGGAGGATCGAGATTCAGCAGCGGATGCAGCAGCCATAGCACGTTGGCGATGGGCCCTGTCTGTTCGTTGTTTAGACTGAAGGTGATACTTCCTAATTAATGCCAAGCGTTTGGGGGAGATTGTGACACAAATCTTACACCTCTTTTGTGCGCTGACAACATGGATGAGGATCGGTTCTAGGCTTCGGCAATGGAAAAGCAAAACCAGGACACTTGCACGTTGTTGGTGACGGAACGTTGATAGTCCCTGGCTGTAATGATGGAGACTGTGGAGGCGTATGATCAGAATCCTCGGACGTCGAACCGTCCGCCATGGTTGAGTCGCGGCCTGCGAGGTCGACGGTTGGCGAGTGGCTGGTTCGAAAATTTGAAAGCGTAACGGTGGCAGTAGCAGAAGGTGGCACCCTCTGGTGGTGCAAGAGAAATGCGATAGGCGACCCTCCCTCCTGGCGGTGGAGGAGGATAGGAGAAGCGTTGCAGGATCACGTTGATTACTGCGGATTGCTAGCGTTCGATGTATTGGCTGCTGTTACATTCTGTCTCTGACGTTGATTTAGCCTCCTCATCTTCTGTCTTCTGTTGTTTTTTTTTTTTTTTTTTTTTTAGTGATCGAAAGGCTGTAACAGCGACGGTGAGGGAGGAGGCGAGATGTCCCCGGTGCAGGATGGCAAATCCAGCGTCCTGGTGAGGACGGCGGAGGCGGTAGAAGCCAAAGGTCGAGACGGTAAGCGACTTATACCGGGAAAGCAGATCGGACGGTGTCGGAGGATTGGCCGTGGGGATAAGGATAAAATGTCTGGAGAGGCTGGGTGGAGGATGGCATAATAGTCTTCTGTGTAAACGGATTCGTCACAGGCTATGCTAAAACTGCACTCAACTTCTTACTGGAGAAATCAGTTAAGGGCTGGCTCTTCCAGATGCGATTTTTTTGTGTTCTGGTGCAGAGAAAATAGTCCGTTAAAATAATCAAGTTTCACAATGAAATAACTCATGCAAAGTATTCATTTTTGTTGGTAAAAGGAGATTATAATTTTATGAAAACATGACATTTGTTCGGAGGTATTAACCCACCTGTTCGAATTTCGAAAATATGCAAGTAGTTGCCATGGTTACGACAATGGTTACGGCTCGGAGCAGACGAAGCGGTAGATTTAAAAATGGTGGCAGTCTCTCCGAGCAAGTATTTTAAGCCCACACCTTTGGAAAGCCCTTAATTGACATCGTCGCAAAAGCAGACAGTAGTTAATGTTTACAGCAAATTTCGTCAGCAGTACCCAGACTAGTCGGTAAGTGACGTCGCAAAAGATACAGCAGACTGAACAGGCGTTTCATATAATGATGTCATCCAAATCAAAAAGGTATTTGCAACCACCGCTGGTCATTTTACGTCACCAGCCAGGAAGCGTCGTATATCCATTGGTACTGGAACTTGGCTAAAAATGTACGATGACTT
This sequence comes from Lithobius niger, assembly GCA_023313725.1. Taxonomy (NCBI): domain Eukaryota; kingdom Metazoa; phylum Arthropoda; class Chilopoda; order Lithobiomorpha; family Lithobiidae; genus Lithobius; species Lithobius niger. The sequence continues at coordinate 522 of JAHWFP010118618.1, read as the reverse complement.
CACACTTTCGGCAACTAGACAAAAGATCGCCGCAGTTTATAGACAAGGTACAGTTCTCAGGTAAAATGATAAGAACTGCCATAAACGATGACGGCGATTTGCTAAATTGTGGGCGGACGGTAATGGGCGTCGTGAATTGCTCGTGTTATTTCAACGTGCACGAAAACAATACGACAAATACCATATTGATGAACTTGCTTCACTTCATGGCCACCGTTGCGATTGCTTCACTGTGAGTTAAACCGTATTGAAATGACATGGAGCCAGATAATTGCTGCAAATGATCGAACATTCAAACTTAAAGAAGTCCAGCCGAAAGCACCTGCTGTAGTGACAATGGTAGAGTGGGCCAAACTTGTAAAATGCGTTGAGAATGAAGACAACTTGTGGAATAGTGATGGGATGGCTGGCATTATTGTGGAACGAATCGCCTGTAATGTAAACAATTCAGATAACAAGTCAAGTTCAACAAATGAAGACACAGACTGCTCAGAGTAGAAGTGAAGATCTCTAAACATCGAC
>JAHWFP010118616.1:4486-18208 GCA_023313725.1 Lithobius niger | reverse complement strand
AAGTGATGCACTTTGTAGTCTTTCCTCATCTCACCACAGGTGGAAGGTATGTATTCCTTCCACCTGTGGTGAGATGAGGAAAGACTACAAAGTGCATCACTTGGATTTGGCCATGCAAACCGAGATCGATATGCTCGAAGAAAATGCATGTCTGGGAGGTGGTGGATAGGCCTGTGGGTGTTAAGGAGATGTCGTGTTAAGTGGGTCTACGGCAAAAAATACCATAAAGATGGGTCATTGCAAACGTTCAAGGCTAGACTTGCAGCATGTGGTATTAAGGTGAGTTTGGGCATCGAGTACAACTTTGGAGAAACTCTGTCGCCAGTTGTAAAAACTAGTAACGAGTGCACTCTACCCATTATGAATCGAGAACGTTATTAGTATGCTGTTATGCCAACCAGAAGACACCAATCATTAGCATACCTACTGGGTTCAAAAATAGAAACTGTAAACATCATTTGAAACAGCTTGTTTTAGTGGTTACAATGGTTGAGGACAGCACTTATGTTTTATGTGTACTTAACACTTCAGCAACATTGCGGTATCTATGACCTCACGGGAAGGCTTACAAGTGTTCCGTTGCTGCTTTGACTTTGGCGTTAAACTTTACCATAAACATTAAAACTATACGTTTTTGTTTTCTATTAGTGATATTTCGGCATACCATGTTATTCTTCAGGCAAAAATAGGTGTGATATCTCACTGGTGAAGTGTTTGGATTTTGGTAACATTTGAATATTGTTGCTCCGTTTCAGCCAAGAGAGCGTTGCGTACTGCAGGGATGTAGAAAAGCGTTCCTAGACAGCATTGCTGGCCATCTAACAATGTTTAAAACAATATGCAATGATGAAAGTGATCGTCCAGCGCAGCATAACTCTGGGAAGGGCAAAACTAACGAAAATTGTTGGAAGAAGGGCATATCGGCGGAATTGTGTCTGTTAAATGAACTAAAAACCAGCTTTCTAGGACGAATTATTTAGTCTGTAGAGAGTGCGGCATAAAAAAAAGTAAAAAAAAAAGTCGAAAGTAAAAAAAAAAGTCCAAGTTAAAAAGAAAATTACGATTACAGCTTATATCCAGATGTCCGATGTGACAAATCAGATATTAATAAATGTTGGTATACTTGCTGATCAATTTCAACAAAGAGCATATAACAAATTTGAGTGGATAATATTGAAAGACAGCAGAGATATTAAAGCATCGAAATTTCGAATTCAATGTGGTTCACCTAGATCAAACCTTAAAGTACACTGCATGCATTTGCTAACGAATCACAGTTTCTGGTATTTTGCTGATGTTGATGGTAAGCAAATATGCGGCAAAGGTTAAAAAAAAAGGTGTAAAAAACCATGGTTAACTGTCTGTTACTGACCACTACTGATACAATTTTGTACCACTCAGATAAACTCTTGCATTATAAACCAAAGACTGACAGCAAGACAAGGACAAGTACTGCAAGGACTACAACAAGTAAACAATGAAACAGCGAAAAGTTGGCACATTAGCTGAAAAACAAGGATTCTTTCATTTTACTCACCATCCAAGTCAACACCTTTAAGAAGTCAACAGTAGCATATTCTGTGCGAAGAAGCTTGATTTGCACATCAGCAATGATACGCCACGTGAATCATCAGCTGTGAACCCTGAAAACCCTGTTCCCTGTTATCACTGCAAAATTTTATTCTCGGATGCCATTCAACAACAAGCTAGGCAGTTTTTAGCTTGAATTTTTTCCAGTGTTTTTCCCTAAGAAACATATTAAGACCTGAACTGCAGCTGAAGAACACCGACCATCCCAAAATATTTGAAAAGTTCAGTGACAACAAGAACAACAATATGATCATTATTTGTTCTATTTAATGCATAAAAATTAGCATTGAGCCTTACATAATACTTGGTAGCACAATTAAACTTATAACGGACTAAAGCGTCATCAGTTACAGTGTCGACAAAATGGAGTGGAGCAATTGTAAACAATCTGTGTTGCATTGGAGACAGCATAGTGGCTTATCTCTTCGGTTGTGTCTTCGCGTCTTGTCCATTTGCTTTTGTAGCATGTTGCTTGATGGCGTTGACTGCAGTGACGACGAGCAGTTTTCCGACTTTGGTTTTTCAGCAGACGAAGCACTCGCAAATTTGAAGAATTTTTGTTCGAAAGCATCAAATTTGGAGACCAGCTGAGAATTAATGCTAGTAGACATTTGAGCGCACATTATATCTATTTTGAGGTTTACTAACAACGCGGCAGAGTTTGGCACTTCAGAAACTACCATTGAGCAAATAGGTGAGCAGCTCACGCCACCTGTGCATTTTATCACACTTTGATTATTCCTCAGTAACCAGTCAAATTAAAAATGTTCTTTGTTAAAACCACATTCGGGTGTAACGCTACCAATGTGCATAATCTGGTATAAATTGATGCAGTGGTTATTTCGTGACGCTGATATACTGGTTGTATTGGAGTGGATTCAGAAACGGAGGTCTGCTCCAATCAGTGCTTTTTTTTCTATAATGATTGTAGGCATTTCAAACAATGAAAGAATAAGTTTGCAAAGTTGATAGAACAACACTAAAAATGTTCAAAGACTATGCAACGTGAAAACATCAAATGTTAGCAAAGACTAAAACTTAAGGTTGTACACATGTCAGTATAATCAGGGCCGTAGGAAGCAATTTAAAAGTGGTACAGCCTAACCAAAATCAGACAGCGCGTATAGGGAGGGGACCAATGGGATTTGGGGGGATCGAGCAGGGTCCCGGGCAGAACACCAGAAGTTGCAGAAATGTTCAGCATTGTAATGTCTTATTTGGCTCTGGAGGCCATGTTTTGAACAAATATTTAAAGTTTTCTTTTTTAATTAAAATGTGGATCACTTACAGTAGGAGCAGATCTAGGAATTTATGGTGGGGGGGGGCTAGGGTAGAGAACCTCTGCGGATTATTTTGTTGTTGCTGTATGTAGTTCGTCCCGCCAACTGGGGTGCATTTTCCCAACCGACAGGTGCCCTCCTCCCCTCCAATTAGTTGGTGCCCCACCTCCAATTTCGACCTTGAAGCTACTATGTCATTAAGTGTAAGATTTAGATGGGAAAGGGGCACATTTTTGTGTTAGGTGTTAGTGTGTCCAAATTACGTGAGGTCGATGGGAACTCCTGTGTTTTGAATCCCAGTCGGGGTAGTTTATATATTTCTCATGTTAGTGTATAGATCTTGTATTCTCACAAGGTCAGTCTTTAATGCAGACTGTTTGCTTCGTTTACCCTCTAGCCTGTGATTTGTTTTTTATTTACGTCAGGTCATTTTAGAGCCTTACCCTTAAGTACATAGCTCGTCGTAAGTAATTCGTTCCCTGCATTCCTCTACCTCCCTTATATGTGTAGGCGATGTTCATATTCTGTTAACTGATTTTTGAGAAAGTTACAAAATTGGTTGGCTGCTGTGTTGGGCTTTCTACTAAGTTTGGTGTTGACCACTTGCTGAAACTTGCTTTAGCGTTCCATTTACTTCTTTCCTTCAGAACCCCCTTCTCTTGGTAAGCTCATTGTCCTTTGTAGGGTGGGGGAATACAGAAGTTGTGCTCAGTTTATGCATGAATTTACTATCACACTACGTGGTCCGTTAAGCTTCATGGTTTATGTTACCGGCGTTAGGCAGGAAAGCCACCCGCTTCAAAAGTCTGACAACAGCAGACGCATTGTATATTTTTGCATATATGCTAATTTAAAGCTTGTGTGCCAAAAAGTGGAATGGCAAATGCCGCACTAGCCTTACCGCTTCCTACGACCATGAATAGAATCGAATGGATAGCTTAAAGCAATTTGAAATATAATGCAAGCACAATTCTACTATCTGCAGGAGTCCCATCCCAAAAAACAAACCAATTGAACTGCCAAGATCGCATAACAGTTTGAAACCATTGTACCCTGCTTCTTCTTGAATAACTTCAATTCTGTTGTCATTTACTTCTAAACTCAATAGAAAGCCAGGCATATTTGCAAAGCTAAATTCCGTCCTGCGATCCAGGCCATATACAGTATCAGTACATTTTCGTGGACAGTTGCTGATTTCCTTGTAACTTCTGAATGATGTTTCTGCTTGTATTGCCTTAGTCATGATCAACAATTGTTTTTGTGTAGTGCAAAGTGGAATAGTAGAATTTTCCTGCATGAATGGTAACCTGAAAAGACATAAGGGTTTACTTATTCATTACCTGCCAAGTAATACACCACAGAAATGCAAGTAATACTCTGTGATTGTAGATTGGGTAAAATGTGAATAGCGTTTTATACTGTATTGTTTTGAAATGCTGCAATTCAACTACTATGTTACTTCAATCTTCTGTAATTGTTTCGAAAAACAAACGAATTCTTATGGGCCCACCAACCTACTCAGTTTGTATTGTTACATTGTGTCCAAGCTACTCAGTAAGGTTGTTCAGAGACTTTTTTTTTTGGTTGACTTGCCTTTTTTTTTAGTTCAGTACTTACAGTTCAACTCGTGGTCATCCGTTTAAGCTGCGAGACTTGCAAGTAAACGGAATTTTTTCGCGATGAGGGTGGTTGCACCTTGGAACTTGCTTCCTGATATCGCGGTTTGTGAAGTCACAGTGGGAGCCTTTAAACTACCCCTTGCCAAATTCCCGCTTTTACAGTTCTTGAAACGACAATATTAAGTTTAAATTATGTTGGAGCAGTTCAAGCTGGTTTATTGACTTTCCATATTTCATACCATCTCTCTATGATGGTTAAAGTTTATATTACTAGGAAACAGGCTTTGGGCCTATTGTAGGCGGAACGAATGGATCTTCATTTCAAACTTATATTTAGTTTTTATTTTAACGACGATACCACATTTGTTAATAATTCTTAAAATTCTGGGTGCAATACTTAATGAGCTTTGTTGGGCTGTTTGCCTTTTGGTGTGACGTACTGCTGTTCTTTGCTAGCCTTTTTCTTATTTTAGCTTTTTTTTTAACGAAGGCCTATGTTAGGTGGCAAATTGAGATTAACAAGCTTTCGTTTGCTCCGGCATTTAGTTTTTGTTTAGTTATTTGTAGCCACCTTTTCGCAGCCAACACTGAAGACGTGGGCCATCGCCACGAGTAAAAATAAAACAGCACGTAATAAGGCGTTTAACTGCAAGCCAAATAATCATCAGTACAATAGTTTTTAACAATAGTCAGAAGATTCAAAAGGTTCACAATACTGCTTTGGTATAAGATTTGACACCGCCACCAACGAAAATGTTGAGCTGGCACACCTCTATCATGCAATGCAAGATAATATATTATTTCCTCACTCTATGACTGCAACAGTGATCTCTATTTTATAATCTGAAAGAAATAACCATCACAATTTAGGTTTAAAATGTGTTAGCTTTCAGACCTGGTTTTAGGCCTAATTTTTAGCGTTTAGGCCTAATATTTATCTCCGATTTACTTTCGTTAGTAGCAGCTTACAACAGTGGTTCGAGATTAAGCCTTCCTTTATGCGATGCAACACGGTTTTAGTTTCGAGTCCTCACGTTACTGTGGCAACCAGGAATTGAGAGAGGCGGGCGTATTTCTCTGGTATTAGTGTTTCGTGTTTCGTGCTTTCGTGTTTTGTCTGATGTCAGTATCGTTTTATAATACCGCTTGGCCTTGATACGGCGATTTCAGGTTTCATATTCGGGATTCCCAACGCTAGTGTAGACGCTACTTTCGTTGCCATGTTGAATTGAATAATCTTCAAAGCATTCTTTTTTTCAAATGAAACTGACGTGTGTCGTTAATGGATCCTTTTATTTTTATGGTTGCGTTTTTTACAGTAGTGGTTAAATGCAAGCATCAAATGTTATTATTTCGTTGAGTTACGTCGAAAACAATTATTAGCTAGAAAAAAGCAACCAAAATTTAGTTTGCCGTGTTTTTTAAAGTTCACTTGACTATCATTAGCATGGTGTATGCTTCGTCGGAATTCCTTAACTATTCACGACTCCAAATTTACAGTGGTGAGTGTTAGATATAAATTCGAAAATTTTAAAATTTCTACAGTAATAATTTTTCGATTTACGTCAAATTTTGGCTCAGCAATACTTTTGGGGATATAAAGCGTTGTGCGAAATTTCATTTCAATCCGACCTTTCGTTTGGGCTCCACCCAGACCAAAAAAGTGCAACCAACAGACCAACGGACCAACAGACCAACGGACCAACATTTTGCAATTTGGTGTCCGTTATAGGCTACGCTTCGCTCGCTTTGTTCACTCGCTCCGCCAATTATTATATTATTATTGTAGAATTCCCTAATAACATGTGTAATGAAGTGATCGCTACAATAAAAAATATATGCGATAGAAATATTTCTAAAAAAAAAAAAAAAAAAAAAGAACATAGAGAAAGAACTTCCAACCAAAAAAAAGGCACGAGTGGATTATAACTGAATTAATAGCCTAATAAATTAAAAAAAAACAATCTGTGTAAGGAAATACAAAAACAAGGAAAGGAGATAAACATTAAATTATTGCAGCAATACAGAGATTTAAAATGTATTATAACGAGTAAAATTAAAATATGTAAATGAGAATACTATACAACAAAACTAAAAAAAACAGACGATGGTAAAACAATATGGCAAATAGTAGATGAAATAAACGGACAACAAAATATTAATTGATCTACAAAAAGCCTTCGATACCTTTGACCAAGATATTTTAATGAAAAAATGTGAAAGAATTGGTCCGCGAGGTAAAATATATAATTTAATCAAAAGTTATTTAATGAATAGGATAGCAACAGTAAAAATTGGAGATGATTACAGTACTTATAAAGATGTTACTTATGGAGTACCACAAGGATCTGTTTTGGGACCTCTATTGTTTCTCATATATGTAAATGATATAGATGACTATGTAAATAGAACCTTAATATATATGTTCGTAGATGACACGGTATTAATTTCCATAAATTCAAATTATTAGGAGATGAGTAAAAATTTACAAAAAGACTTTGACATAGTTAACGGACAGTTGATAGAAAATGAGTTATATATCAGTGAAGAAAAAACTGTACAATTGGATATAACGGTACCTAAAATGAAAGATAGAAATAGAATACAAATAATAGCACATAGTGAACAGTGTGACCTAATGAAAAATAAAACAAACTCACAAAACTGCAAAATTACCTGCAAGGAAATTGATAAAAAAAATACAACAAAATATCTAGGATTAGAAATAGACTCAAACTGGGACTTTAAAGAGCATATATTGAACCTAACAGTAAAATTGCGACAAATGATACCAAAATTATACAATGTAAAATATATTTTATGCAACAAAAACAAAAAATTATTATATGATGCTTGGATAGGTAGCTTATTACGATATGGTATTGAAATATACGGTTTTGCCGCTGAGTATGTAATAAATAGACTGCAAAGAGTTCAAAATAAACTAATAAAAGTATTATTTCGTAAAAAAGATGAAAGAACAAACAATATATACATTAATAATAAAATACTTAAAATTAAAGAGTTACGAGATTATGTAGTAATCGTCAAGAATTATTACACAAATACACATAAAAATTATGATACAGAAAAAAGCACACGATTAAGAACAACATCATAAAAGTATAAGCTACCACAATGGAATAATTCATATGGAACAAGAAATAAAAAGTATTATATTCCACATATATTTAACAAATTAGAAAAAAATATGCTACATTTCCAAAGTAAAATAGAATTGAAAAAAAAAAATAATAGATGAATTTATAAGCTATTATAAAGCAGTGTCATAAAGTGTCTGTAAATAGTGTATCAAGATGTATGTTATTTATAATAATGTAAATTGTTGTTATATGTTGTTATTGTAGCTCAGACAAGTTTTTCACCCGAAAAACTTCGAGCATTGTATGCAATAAAATTATTATTATTATTATTATTATTATTTAGTATTAGTGTCATGAAATATTTGCCTACTAGTTTCAGTATCCATACTATCGTCAATAATGTCAGACCATCTAACCAGTTACACTTTTTTGTGGGGCATTAAAGTCAGTAGCACGAATGAATCTCCAGTTTCACCCATTCCTAATGAAGTAACATTAAACTGTGTTAACGGCTGAAATTATTCCTTTAAACTTGTGTATATTAGGAAGAATAGGATTATTGACAAGTGGATCACTAGATGGCTTTCAAACTGATATTGGTTCGGATATTTGGAATTTGAAATGAAATTTTAGTGCTGAGATGTCAGGTTCGTGCCCGGTTTTTTGTGAATGCTGTAAAGTGTGGTTATTTTTGCTGACAAACTGAATGGGCTCTGTGTGACGAAAACTTCTGAGCGGTTCAGTTACTCAAGGAATGCATGGAGCCTTTAGGTATCTTGGCGGAGAGGAAGCAGAAGGGGGGGGGGGGTTGAGGGTGCGTTTTTACGGTTTATCAAGACAATGTTTGAGTAACAAAAGACTTTAGAAAATAGAAAATTCTGCAGAAATTTATTGATAATGTATTCAAATTATATCAGAAGGTGCGGTAGCTGGGTGGTGTGAGGGCAGGATAGGCTCTAAAGGCGCATTTACGCAACACAACCTTCTCGCTCGCCGAATGCTATTTGCTAGGCAACCGTTATTTATTTAGGATTAATTTCCCGTTTCTGTTAAATCAATGCGGTAATAGACAACAAATTAAATGTATTATAAATAACAACACGAATAAAGAACAAAGTGCAACAGTCATTTTAAACATTGGTGCAACATTGTTGCCATTTCACGCTATTTCCAAAATGTGCTATTCTCGCTGAAAAAAAAAACTGCTTCTAGCAGTGATCAAACAATGGCAGAATAAATAGCTACTCGCAGCGAGAATTCAAAATCCAACATGGCGTCCATTTCAGGGTTGTCAAATCAAAGACAACTCATCGAATACCAGCAGTCAGAAATCTGTTCGTCGTCTTGTACAGCAGTAAAAATTGTTTTCTAGTTGTCATAAATCGACGCTGTCATGTTGCACGCTTCGTACGTCGTGTTGCGAGGCACGAGAAGGAGATTTGCGTCCACGTTGTTACTATGGTTTGTACGTATAGACAACTTGAAAGCCACATTCTTCGGTAAAGGCGAGAAGCAGCCAGCAGATTTAGTATTAACCAAGTGAAAGCTAGTAAACTAGAAATATGTCGTAGCGTAAACGAACCCTAATTTTCAAATGTATCACCAGAAAGCCAGCGTTACATTTGAAAATCAGATTAGAATATCGCAAAGTGACGCTTTTGTGATTGTTGATGTAGCTTACTTATTTTTTTGTAACCTTCGTTTAGAGGGAAGGTTTGGTGGGATAAGGAATTCTACAATGTTTTCTTCTCGGACCAATGGCGCACCAGAAAAGAGAAGGAGAAAAGGGGGCAAATGTTCCCCCCTCCCAGCCTCGAAGTAAAAATTTGGAAAGTACACAAATAAGGCATTTATTGGAATTGAAGAAAAAATTATGAAAGTTCGCTTTTTTTAGATTCAAAGGCACAAAATTTATGAAATTTAATCTTTTAATGAGTTCGTGGAGACTGAAAGCTATCACCCCTCCTTAGATTCCATTGCTGAATTATGGAACCCGATTCCCCATTCTGTGTATTTCCCCCTCCCCCTCCCCACCCCTTAAACAAAATTTCGTCTAAGACACTGTCAGGCTCTTTGTTGATTACTTTTCGAGCTAAAGGAAAAGTCGGCTGCTAAATGCAAACTTTGTATAAATTGTGTTACCATAAATGTTATTATTACATTCAAATTCACTTATAAACACTAGTATTCATAGAATTCATGTTGGCACACTGCCCTGTTTGTTGTCACACTGGCGTTTATTTCTTTTGGAGCCAGAGTTGATTCCCCAGAGTTTCTCTTCAACAATATACGTGTCGTAATATTTCGTTTGTGACCGACTTACTGAGTAATCGCCATCAATCTTAACACTGCCTACCGCTCGCCGTTTTAATTTCCTACATGGCCAAGAATGAACATGCTTCCCTTTTTTTATTGCTACTGTAACAATAAACATGCTTAAACCTATACCGTTGATTCCGTGAAAAGAATCAACATGCTTGCCCTATCACATTAATCCGCTTTTAGGATAGACTTTCACAATGGTCCTTTACTCCTTTACTTTACTCCTGACTAAGCAAATGTAAACAATGATGATTATATTTTGTAAGAGTAAGTTAGTAGTATTTGATAAAACCAACAATTTGTTGTTACTACAGTATGTATGTTTACAAAACTGCCATGTATTATGTATTTCATTGCTTAGTACTCTCTCATTTATGCACCCATACATACAACTGAATACTCGACCAACGTAACAAACAACCAGATTGGTGAACTGCCAACCATTCAGTACCAAAAGTCCATTATGAACACTAGGGGTGCATACCAAGTTCCACAATTGGCCAATTCTTGGGACATAGTAGCTGAAGTTGGCATTTACGTGATGTGAAAAATCTGTTATTTTGACGTTTTTGAAAAGTCTCTTCCTTTCATGTTATATATCAATTTACCTACAGTTGAGGTATTTGGTTGCCTACCGAATCTTTGGCAGAATACTTCACCGCAAGGCACGATGGTACGGAGGCTTGAATGTAACGCGAATTGCAGTTTCGGACCCAAGAATTTAACAATAATAAATGGGCCTGATTATACAATGGATGACTTTCACTCGAGGAGATTCTGGCATTGACAATAATAACCAGTTTAGCTGTTCCCCAAGCGTAGTTCAGCAAATGCTGAATGAAAATTTTTTTTTGAAACAGGGTTTGTTCATTATTATATTAGTGTTTTTTTTTTTATTATTCGTAGACACCCTACAAAGGTTTAAATTCATTTCTGGTTATACTTGAATTTCTTGCTAAATAATTCGAAAACTGTTTAATTAGCACCAATGGACAGCGCTCTACTCAACCAGAGTATTCAGACTTCAAAGTCCGTAAGAAAAACATGCCGACTTATGGCTTTGGACGAGAATAATTGGGTAATTGCAATTCACTTTTAGCATTGTCGACTTTCCATTTGCTTGCACAAATAAATTATTTATTAGTAAACTGACATGTTGAGTGAAAAATGTTTATATTTATGTCAAATAGGTTGCCACAAAAAGGAATTCGAAGATCAATAATGATAATTCCTGTCACTTCATTTAACATTTCCTACAGAGATTAACTCTGGCCAGTCGAATTAAAATTATTCAAAAATTCTAATTCATTTACCTTTTTCTGAAAAAAGTAATATAACTATTTGAGTTGACCTGCTAAACGAACTGGCGTTAACGCCAAATATACGTAGGTCATGTTAATTGTTGAATGAAAAATAAAACGGCGTGCCGAAAAGCATAATCTGTCTTAAAATTTATATTTTTCAGAAATTGCATTTGTTTTCTTTTATGGGGACGGCCACGTATTACGTCATCAAGAAGTGGGTAGGGGGTTTCCCTACTGGTGACGGTTGCTGACGAGTGGGGGCGAGGAGGTGGCCAGTTGATGACGTAAACATCACTACCCTTAGGGAAACAAAATTAAAATTAAAGGGTGGAAATGCTCAAAAAAAAAGGTTGTCAGAAAACTGGGGAAGTGCAGGAGGGAAAACACCTCCTCTTGGGGGTGAGTTAAAATTGACGTAATGCTGGAGGAGGGTTGAGCAATTGATGACGAGGGTGAAGAGGGGAATTGAAAACGGATAGTTTCTTGATGACGTAATACTTGAACGTTCCTTATCCTGCTATTGCTAATGTTCTGGAGTCGTACCAGTGTTTTATACTAACCCTACCGACTGACGACTGCGTTGTGGGACTCGTGTTTTTCACGCAAATACGCTCTTGTCAACACGCAGAAACGGCCTGGTCAACAAAAATAAGAACTCGTTACATATATTAAATACTGGTTCTCTGATGAAGCCTGCATTTATCACCCCTTAAGCTTTCATTCGCTTGCCAGGTGCATCTTACCATTGTGACCAGTGAAGTTCAGGTGTACTCCAAAATCCTTTACACTATTTTCAGGTGAAGATTTGAATTTCCAAGCAAATATGAAATATGTCCAATTTTTATTTTCCTTCCAAATTGAAGGGTTTAACAATTTTAAAGTGTTAATTGGAAGCTGCCAATGTGAGGACCAAGTGTTGACCTCCTCTGCAGAGTATACTGAAGAGACAGTTGATCATCAGGGGTCTTTATTTCATTCTAAAGTTTTACATCATCATATTTTGGCATTTTGATAGTTATATTACTTGGCGACAGGTCAGAAATAAAGATCGAGAAGAGCAGTGGCCCAAGGCAAATCCATGTCGAAAACTTGTAACTGGTCCTAGTTTCGAAAGCTTATCCTCGAATTTAACTGTCTTTATTCTGTTATTAAGAAAATCCTTTATCCAAAGAAAAGACATCCTTGTCAACACCAGCATTAAGTAATGGTTTTACATAATAAAATAAAAATGAAAACAAAACAGGAGCGAATTTCATTGCGACGTCTGACACTTCCGTGTTACATTGGCACTTCCGGTTTGACCCTCCATAAAAGATTTCCAAAATAACGCACTGAAGTGAACGGCAGCACTAAAGACAAGTCCATAGCCGAACACTACGGTGAAACTGCACACCTACCCCTTTTTTTTTCTGAAACATCTGTGTCGCATAAACAATCTCGTAAAGTAGTCAACTATGAATTACAAAAATATGAAATAATCAAGAATCATGCTTTTATTATTAATCACCAAAACAGTGAGCAGTACAACTGGAAAAAAATGGTCACCTTACTTAGTGGATTCCACCCTCTCCACGTCTTATTGTGGACTCGTCCAATTGACGTCACACAGCTCTAGCAAGATAGCAGCCTCAATGTGACTTCATGTGTGTTAACAAAGGCTTTGCCTACTTATTTTTTTAGCGTTTATTTTTACGTCTGAAGATGGTGCTGTGTGTTATAGCACCGAATTACCTATTATTTTCACCCTCTGTGACAAATTGCATGTACATATTGTTGCCTTTTAGCCTCACTGACTGTTCGTTAAAAGACAGTCACCTAGTTACTTCAATTTATTTACCAAGAGCCTTGACAAATTCGTACACTCTGATACAGTAATGTAAACAGTTGCAAAACAACAACACTTCAAAGCACGAACACCAGAAAACCAGAAAGCCAGATAACCAGAAAGACAGAGCCATACCACGCCGGTCAGCGCCACCTAGTCACTTTCTTATTATAACAAGAATGTATTTTCTCAACGAAAGCATAAATAATTAAGCATCAGAAACTATTCTTTTGGGGCGCGTTCATGCAACGAGACCTTCTCGCTCACCAAACGCTATTTGCTAGGCAACCGTTAATTATTTACGATTAATTTCCCGTTTCTGTTAAATGAATGCGGTAATAGGCAACAAATTAAATGTATTATAAATAACAACACGGATAAAGAACAAAGTACAACAGTTATTTTAAACATTGGTACAACATTGTTGCCATTTCACGCTATTTTCAAAATTTGCTATTCTCGCTGAAAAAACAGCTTCTAGCAGTGATCAAACGGCGGCAGAATAAATAGATTCTCGCAGTGAGAACTCAAAATCCAACATGGCGTCCATTTCGTGGCTATCGAATCGAAGACAAACCATCGAATGCTTTCTGGCCCTCTCGGTAGGGATCTCAGCCTTGTTCCCTCAGATGCCTTTCCAACTCTGCGTCTGAGGTTACACGCTTTTTGGCAAACCTT
>JAHWFP010118601.1:0-12083 GCA_023313725.1 Lithobius niger | reverse complement strand
AATCCAGCCCAATGCTGCTTAACTTCGGGGATCGGACAAGTGACATCGTGAAATACTTAACAATAAATTTGAACAGCCGTCTATGTGGTAGATGGCAATTCCATTATTGCGAATTTCTTTCACAACATTCATTGCTCTGTTTTTATTTACTGTGCACACTTTGAGTTCCAACATAATTTTTCCGCTGGTTTCTGGTATCATTATATTTATTTCTCGCCACGCTGACGACACTAACAACAGGGTTTTTCAATCAGCGTCCTTTGGGTTACCCAAAGAACGCTGATCGAAAAAACCATGCTAAGAATAAGAATAAGACGCCGCTAACAAAGTGGAAGCCTAGCAATGGCCACAAAAGATGAAAACAATGCATTCCAAATAGGAAAACAATATCCTCAATGATGCTGGCTTAAAATGGCCTGGCTGGCTATTAGAGCCAAGTTGTATAGTTTCAAAGTTGGTTGAGGAACAATCCGGCCAATCGCTACATGCACGATCGTTGTTGAGGTCTTGGTATCAAGATGGAGAAACAAGCACTGCAGCCACACTGTGAATAAGAGTGGTACCCTCCATTGAAAACGCCATTTTTTTTCTTATCAAGACCAAATACCGCGGATGCCGGGGGGAGGGGGGATTCAAATCACACAATGGGAGGGGAAAGGGCGTTTTCATTTCATGCTGCTCATTATAGTGTATTTCATTCGCGCATGCGTAGATGATCTGCGTGGGTACAGCTAGTATTATTTTTCTAGCACTGATGTCATAAGTGATCTGGCCCAGACGCATAGTTTTGCTACAGCATCGGTACGACCATCGACCACATCTTTTGCAGTGCTCACCAACTGCAAACAAACAAACCCATAACAAACGACAGCTTACTCGCCACTGACCCTTGAATGGCGGCCCACTGCACTGCACACATTGTTTTGCCCATTTCTCCCAAGTTTATGGCATGATTTATTTTCTGCTTCATGCTTGGGCTTAGTTTCACCTCGCTAACAACTTGCAGAGGTTAGGTGATACATTCTGGCTGACCTAGAACGTGATCTCCAAGGTCAGTTTGGCTTTCATAACAGGCTTCTTCAAGGTGACTTCATATAAGGGTATGTTGTTGTACTACAAAGAACGACTCGTGCTGACGTTCTTTTGCTCAGAAAGGTCTACAATACGACAAAGATGCCATTGTAGACAGCATTTGTCACCCAATCACCCAATTTCACCGTTTCAGTCCGACAAACAAAGGCATAGTACGCAATACAAAGAAAGAATCATGCTGACGTTTTTTTGGTTAGAAAGAGTAACAATGCAACAAAGATGTCATTATTGGCAGCATATTTGTTGAACTGGTATTGGTCAAGTTTTCGTTGCGTGAACGGTGATGGGACGTCGGAATCTAGCAACAATGCTCTGGATACGACAAATTTTTACTAGTTGTCTGAAGAAGCTATTCGTTGTTGAGTTTTCGTTGCTTGACCGGCGGTTGTTGAGTTTTCGTTGTTGGTTGTTGTTGTTGGTGTAATTTATTGTTGCATTGTTTTGTAGTTTCTTCAGAGCGCTTGGCTAAGGGCCACAGCTTCTAATAAAATTCAAATTCAAATTGACCGGCGATGGGACACATCGAAATGAGTATATCATTCCTCTTTTTGCGACTCAGTCCTAAACCATTGTTGCAATCCCGTCGTGTGCTATTGTTAAGGAGGACTGAGATCGTAAACTTCCATACTAACCACGTAGGATCCTGCATATCAAAGATATAGCCTAATGAAACCACTCTACTTCATCTTAAACACTCGGTGGTCAAATATGGAGTAAAGCCATTGCCCAGTATTAATAGTAGGGCCAAGAAACAATATCTGCAAAATACCAATTCTTGCAAAGTTCTTCCTATAAACTATATACCCCAAAAATCCATTACTTATTAAATATCACAGTGGACAAACGGAATAAACACATACAAGACTTATTTCTCACACATCCAATTTCAAAACTACAACCATCCGAATAATTCCTTAATATAACGTTCATTTAAAACAGGACATACACTAAGTCTTCCATAAACTACAATTCTAATTACCCCGAAAATATACATTACCTGAAAATTGCTAGCATTGAAAATTGTGATTTTACTCCTAGAGATTAAAGTTATAGAGCCACTAGCCCAGCTAACCCTCGTGCGCATGCATACGCCTGTCTATATAAATGCTTGGGAGCGTGTACCAGCATCTTTTCTTTCTAGGACGCCGATCGGCTCGGACGTACCCAACTTTACTCCTGGATCTCAGCGAAGGTGCCTCTCCCGTCCTTCGTCTCCATTCGCCTTCGTGACGCCTCCCACTAAAGATATGCCCAAGGAAGGATTGGCGCGGGTTAAAATTCCTCTACCTTCGTCTTCAATACCAGTGGTTCCTTAGTCCCCCCCCCCCTGCTATTGGGGTTCTCTACCGTTTCTTTGGACTACCACCCTTTGGTCGAAGGGTTGTCTCAGTCTTCGCACAAGCGGCCTTTGAAACTCGAAGGCACGTGTTTGTCAAACATGGCTACTTTGCCCATCCCTTGTGGCCAGGAGACAACTGCCAACCCCAACCTCCTGACCCTCTAAAAGGAACGTTTTCATGCGAAGGAAAAATCTCCTCGCCTGAAACTCCAAGTAAACACTCAAAAGACAGCCAAAAAATGAAGAACAAGTTATCCTGCGGCTACACCCATGGGTCTATCCTCCTGTTTATCGCTTCCTTCGTCTAGCCCTCAACCTTCGGCTATCACTGATACTGCTGTACCGCTCTCTCAAGACGCAGTTCAGCAGTTAATGTAGAATGCTTTGTGTTCTTTTGGACATAAGCGTAAACCTATGCTTCATCACTCTCCTCAGCATTTCGGTGCTCATTCGACCGGCGAAGGATCAGAGGAGCGGCAACGGACCTCTTTTCCCGGTTTTGATACTACGTTGGTCCAATCAGTCATAGTTCCTTCAAAACATCAGGAATCACCAACACCTTTAGAGACATTCGACGACAGTGACATCAACATAGCCTCCATGGGCTCTGGAAATCCTTCGTCCATCATATCTGAGCAGGAGCCCCGACACGCTTACTTCGCTCCTTCCGTCACTGTCGACCCTGACCCTTCGGAAATTCCCCTGTCTGATCGTTTCTGAATTGTCAACAATGCTCTTTACAATGCTCCTTCACAACGGTGGCTTTATTCTAGGTAAAGGCGATCCATTAGAACTGCACAAGGATCAACCACCACTTCGACCAGGGCGAGAGACATCTTTCTTCCGGCCCCTCGGCAATGGGGCAGCTAATCCCAAAAATTTTAATGCCTATCCACAGTCAGAATTTTTAACAGCAGAAGTCAAGATGCACTTTTTATTCCCCAAAAGACCTCCATTCCTTCGTCGTTGCTTCGACACAATGACAAGCTACTTCGGTTAGGCCTTCGAGCCGCTTCTCATGCTGATGTGGTCAATACAGCTGCCAATGCATTATGCGAAACAATTGCCACTGAAACAAGTCAATTCGAGGCAAAACGTTTAGCCTTCCTTACAAGTCAAGTATTCCGGAAAGCCTGCTTCGCCAGATTCCATTTCAAGAACTGGCTTACTAGGGCGTTATTTAACTCCTTACTTCTCCTTCGAGACGGGGCTTTAGAAGCTGCCCCAAGCCTCGACGACTCGACCCGTCATAAGCTATGACATCAGCATCTACACGAATCAGACACGTTGTTTCGAGGCCTTATTCCAAATAGCACCCCACCTCGACGTAGCTCATAAACCAAAATTTTTCCCCAAAAGCCCGCCCTTCCCTAAGACTTTTAACCGGCCTTTTCTCTCATAACCAAAAGACTCTTAGCAAAGTAAGGAATCTCGCGAATCGAGTTTTCCCAACCCTCCCTACTCCTTGATCCTTTTGAGGAAGAAATCCTGGCCGGGGACGAGGCTGAGTCCCAGGGTGCAGCTCAACCCCTGTTCGTCGAACACGACAACAGACTCCCAGCCCTAAACATTGTTCTCAACATTATTAATGATCCTCATCCTTTGACTCTGCCAGTTGGAGGTCTCATTCGGCATTTCCAGCCATTTTGACCCGGCTACAATTAGAGATCCTGCTACAACTAGAGAACGGCTACTGCTAAGTCGTGATTGACAAAAAACCCAGCTACAATTAGAGACCGGCTACAATTGAAGACCCAGCCTCAAATAGAGGATTTATGGTAAACGAATAAACGTACTCTCGAACTCACCTCTGTGGTAAGCTGCAGCTTACGAAATTGAATTAGCAGGTATAAATTAAGCTTAAAAGCTGACTAATTATGCCTATAATCTGACAATTATTCCTAAAATCTAAAACTAGGCCTAAAAGCTAACATATTTTTAACCGGCAATGCTGATGGTTATTACTTTTATATTGTATAATACAGAGTGCTGTTGCAGTGCATGATGAAGGTGTGCGCCTCAACTTTTTCGAAAGTGGCGGAAGTGTACAGACGGCCGGTTGCGACTAGGTAGTCGCTGCTGTTATTTTATGTATTTCTATAAAAATCACAATCTGTAGAATCTTATGCATACAATGTAGACTGGTACAGTTCAACTAACTGTGTACGTCAAGTATAGTTTGATTTGCGCCGTGATGTCATTTTTTTTTGGCATGTAGCAATTGTAATATTCTTTGGCTAAGCCTGTTAAACTCCATGCGATTAAGCAGAGACCACGTGTCACTGCCTGAAGCCAAATGAGTTAGCCCTGAACCCGACAACGACAATGTGTGCATTAATCTTTGGCTACTTGTAAATGGATTAAATCGGCAGCGGTAATGGCGGTGGCCGTAGGGCAGCAAGTAGAGGGCGCTAGTGTTTGCAGCGTCGCTCTAATTCGGATCGGATGTTGATGAGAAGAGTCTTTGCCTTCCTCTTCCATCTGGCATACACACAACCCTTGCTTGAGGCTCTCAGCGTTGCGTTCTGACTGATCCGGTGACGAACACGTGATTGGATTGCGGCTAGCACGCGCCGATGAATCACGTGGTTCGCCCGAGGGCTTGGCCGGCCCGTCCAATGGCGCTGCTTCGGTGACAAAGCAAACATGGCGGCCGATTGATTCACGAACAAGTGCAGGAAAAACAAACAAGAGGGAAAGCAAGAAATAGAAGGCGGTGTTGTTCGAAAATCAGCAGCACCTCCGCTCGGACATCCACTTGGAGTGTTGACATACGGCCGGCCGGCCGTTGCTATGGCTAGCTTTGTATAGTTGCCAGCGAGATTGAAAGTGATGCTGCACCTTCTTTCAGATGTCTTGCTTGGATTTATGTAGGGCTATTTTTCAAGAGAGCTTATCAAGGCAGAGTCTACCTTATCACTTACATAAAACAGAAGTGTGTACTAGGTTGCGAGTGGTCAACTTTATGGCAGACGTATACAGTGTTGAACAATGAATTTTGAATACTTCTTTGACAAACAAGCATTGATGGCGCGCTTTTTCCTGGACGAAAATTCCATTGTTATGCGGGAAACTTGTCTCATTCCCGTTGAACCCTTTGAACCCCTTGTCTCATTCGAAATATTTATAGCTTAGAAACATGGATCAACATATCAACATTGTTCCATTTCACAATAGAAAGCTGTTTGCGGAAACATTGCATCTTCAAGGAACGATTAATCCATATGCAGAATTCAGTACAACATTTGAAGTGTTCAAAATTCATTGTCCAATACTATAGATATGGTAGTAAAAAAACATGTTTACCTCATAATTAACATGTTTGGAGGTAGTTTTTTCACTCGTTTGAACTGAAAAATAGATAAAATGGAAGAACCTTATAGAATTTTCTTCGATGTAAGCTTCTCCGTCTGTTTAATCACGGAGTGTGATGGTTTAAATATATTAATCCCTCCCACTCCAGACGAACGCCCAGAAGGGGCCTTTCTTTTTTAAAGTTCCAGGTTGCTAAGACGGTTCGATCTAGCATCTTCTTGAATCAGAGACCAAGCCCCAACACTGAAACAGCATGAAACTAGCTTCTCTTTTCTTGATTTAGTTATTTTGTCTTCTAGCGCAAGCGTCCGTCCCAGTATGGAAGTGCTTAAGAAGTAGGCGTAAAGAGTGAAGGGATTCCACTATACGGTGTTGTTTTGAAGATTAAGTCCAGTTGCTGGGCCCACAAACCAAATATGGCAACGCCCAAGCACCCCTTAACAAAATTCAACCAGTCCTCAAGTTCGCTCATGAAATTGAATTTGACAAACACAGACTTAAGTCCCAAAGAACTTAACCATTACCAGGACATCCCCCACTTACATGGCCGGTTATTTAGAGCATTGTTGTGGTTTCCCGTGTGAATAAAAATACAGTGACACATAGGGGACCCCCCCCCCTCCCCATATGACCTCTTTTGCTCTGCTATAAAAGTCTAAGTACAAAGTACCTCCAACCTCGACCAATGTAGCAAATTTCGGGGGACTTTTCAACAATTTGAATACATAAGAATGCTCTGTTTTTCTTTCAAATGTCGGGGGACTTTCAACAATGGAAATACATTTCCCTGATGTTTTTGTGACAATCAACTCGTCACAAAAAACATCGTTTTTAAAATCTGGATACATGACGACAAAAAAAATAGATGACATCATCAATGCTGTCCATCTTTGTTAGCATTATTACTTACTAGGACAGCTCCCCCCCCCCCCTTATATGGCCGGTCAATAAAATACGGATTATCGAAATTACCACTGCTTACATTCACACACGCACATACATGTGATTTCCCGTTAGCAGTCGCCGAAGCTTTCATTAGATTTAGTTAGGTCCAGGGTTAAGAGATGCAGAGGCATAGATCCCGTTTGCATGAAAATATTGTAACAGGAAAAACATTATGACATCATCAGTACTGTACATCTTTGTTGAAAAGACAGAATTATTACTTATACAGACAAATCAGTTCCGTATCCCAATGTGGACTTTCCATTGCGGACATCAATAGAATAGAATTAGCAGTGGGAATCTCGGTGATCTGGAGACACACACACACAAACAAACACATCTTACGATCTTAGTTATATAGATTTTCATATCGAAAGTGGACGGTTATTCAATATGCCTCGTAATTCTAACAAAATCCTAGTGATAGGGAGAGCGATGAAGTGAATCCAATTCCATCATTCCGAAAAATAAATACTTGCTGAATAATAAACCACTGTTCTGTGTGTTTCGTTCAGTCACATTTGGCAGGGAAACAGAGGAATATTAAAATTTTACTCATTGAGTTCTATTTTGTTTTATCCTTCCTTCGCGTTGCTGAAACCCAGGGAATTTAAGCTACATTAGAAACTCTCTTGAGAATTCTCCGATTTTTTACACACAAAAAAAACTGGAAAACTCAGGGAAAAAACAAAGCCATACTTTTAGGCCTAGTCTTGAGTGCATTAAAGATGTTTTGTTAAGACATTAACGTAAAATAAAATGTATTCTTGTACTTCTGTGTCAACATCTAAAAGTTCGTTAAATTGGGCTACTCTTTTGCACTAAGTGAGCCCTGAAATTTCCGTAAAGAGTCTGGAAATTTACCTCAATAAATCTCGAAAACCTGGAAAACCCAGGGAAATTATTTCAGTATTTTGATGGGAACCCTGCTTTGGAGACAGGTTGTCACCTCTAAAGCACAGCAAACATTTGAACCAACTAAACACAGCGTTCCAAAACTGTCTGTTGAGCAGAAATGACACAATCTTTTGATCACTCGAGTCAAAAGAACCATACAGTCATTTGATATTAAAGGCCGGTTGCCACCAAATTAGCATTGCATCATCTAGGCCTATCAAGTTCTCTCTAAAGAACAAAGCAAAGCAAAACATTTAAACGCAACAAGCAAGCCACGTGACTCCTTAATTATTGAGTAAAAATTTGGTATACGACCTCGTACACCTGGAAACAATCTGTAAAGATTAACGATATTAGTGTCACTAGATAGCGCCAGGGTATTTGCTTTGTATTTTTTTCCTTTGCACCATCTAGTGACACTAATATCGTTAATCTTTATAGCTTGTTTCCAGGTGCACGAGGTGCAAATTTTTACTCAATAATTAAGGAGTCACGTGGCTTGTTTGTTACGTTTAAAAGTTTTTCTTTGTGCGTTCCTTTGCTTCCTGCGAGAGAAAACTCGATAGGCCTAAATGCTGCAATGCTAATTTGGTGGTAACCGACCTCCTTTAAGTGTGCGAGCAATTTAACCATGGACCTGTGTACTAACGTAGGGCTGAAGCCTTAAAAAACACTGCAATACGAGCCAAACTGTCACCAACGGTACGTGGGAGTGGGTTTGTGATTTTGGAACCTACTATTTGCCCTTTTGACAACTTGGCAGAACTGTTTTATGTAAAGGACTAGCATCGTACCCGGCTTCACCCGGGGATATGTTTGACCCGTGGTTGTTTCCCAGTATTTGCTCGGTGCTGCCTGATCGTTCACTGCAACAGTCAATTTTTCTTTGTGCAAGACTCCCCCTTTCCGTCAATCCTCTCCCTCCGCAAAGCAATATCGTAATCAAATAGTGGCTTTAACATAAGCACTGCCCCCACCAACGGGCATTCCCCGTTCAGGCCCTTCCCCACTCCCAGTAGCGTGCGAAAAATAACTGGTCTTCGTCCATGACGTCATTTAAGACATGCCTTTGCGATGACAGCGCAGAGCAAATTGTTAGTCGAGGTAACAATATGCCAATCTCAAAATCTTTACAGGGCAACAACGTCCCAGTTTCAACTTCAAGCCAAAGCATTGACACACTCGCACGTTTTCATCATTCCCCTTACGGATGTCGTTGCGGTTGCTTCATTTCTGCTATGAGACTTTGGTTTATAATGCAAGAAGAAGATAATGACTAAAAACCGATGCATTATAAAACAATGTCACAAGGGAGTGCCAGCAACCACGGGCATTGTTTTATAATGGCAGGAGGTTTTCGGCTATTAATTATAAATCCATTGTTATCCATTATAGTGCCCATTGATCCTACAACAGAAAAACACGAACGCCGCTGGTCGCTCTTGTTGCTGAAGGGGAAGTTCGTCTAACTATGTACAGGCACGAGTGCCAATTCGAACCATACGTTCAACAAACGGAGCATGACGCCAACAAAACAATGCGGATTTATTCCACTCTTTGTACAGGATGCCGTTCAAAAGCTCTTGGATGAAATTCCCTGATTTTTCCAGGTTTTCTAGACCATTACTGATACTTTTCCCTTATTTTTTTTTTGATCGAAAGGAGATGCAGTACAGAACTAAAAAAATGTTTTACACATTTCACTCTATAAATCGTACTAACTATATCGCATGGCTTCGCTAAATCAAAAATTGCACTGCCATAACTGGTATTAGTAAAGAGTAGGAAAAGGCCATAATCTGAACAAAACTATTGTGTGCGCGGCGTATCTGGAGTCCTGGAAATATTTTATGATCGGCTACGTCTTCCTGGAGGGAGCGGCTTTAATCGACGGCCGCCATTGTTTTTGTAACCATTTTGGATATCAACAAGGCACTCTGCCACCAAAAACGTACAATCGATTATCTGTCTTCGTTCTGCGGCGAACTCAAGATAGGCCGCGCACACTTTAGAAATTTACTTAGGCCCATATTACTTAAGCCTAAGGAGTTTTCTTTACCAGAAATGAAACAAAAAGGACATGAAGTTTGAATTGAAATAAAGTGTAAGTTTTCGAAGTAAAAATTTCCATCCTAAACAGCTATTCTATAGGTGAAAGAGACTTTCCGGAAACTCTTTAAATTCCCTGGCTTTCAGTACATATTTATGAAATTCTCTGATTTTTCCCTGAATTTTCGAAACTTGATAAATTCCCTGAATTTTCCCGGTTTTCCCGGTAGAACGCCACCCTGTTGTAGTCAACAATTGTTCAATGTTTTAACGAATGTTGAATATTTGCCCCTGTTTTGCAGGCACTATATGAAAAACAAGGGCAATATGTTTAACAATCGGTGAAGTTGTAGCATGCACAATGTGCATTGCACATGACACATCTTGGTAATTACCATATATATATATATTTTTTTTTTTTTACGTTCACTCGAAATTTAACATTTTCTTTACGTCGGAGTTCATTCGTGTTTGTGGTCAATATGGCATTTTTCATGACCTCGCAATTACATTTTGCATCCATTAACCGAGTGCTTAAAAACTGCTATTCAACTCGTTGGCTTTAGAATCTTCGTGCGGCTTCGCCAGTTGATTTATTCAGGATCAAATCACTAACGATCAAAAGGTAACCGACACAAAAATAATTTAAAAGCCGTAAAAATTGGATGCCAATTAAGGAAAACGAACCAAAAGAAGGAGCCGAGGTGAAAGGGAGGGAGGGAGGGTAATGATGCGCTTTCGGGAGCCCGAGGGTACAAAATACGCGCCTCGTGACTCCCTTTGTTGACATGCGTCGTCAGTGTATGGCACAGGGAATTATGGGAAAGGGGAGACGAGCCAGTTGGAGTTTCCCCCGAGGACTTGACATCAATAATACGGGAAGAGACACCTTCCTTTCGCTCAATGTCGACAAACGAATAAAGATAAATTAAGGGCAAATGGCGGGCCATCACTATCGAAAAACCTGCCAATTTATATCGATTTTATGTACTGTACGTGACATACACAACAACGACGAACTCGATTGCGATTGTTCATTATATTGTCGTAGGCGCGGCGAAGAAAAACGGTAGAGAAGTTTCTTGTGAGGAATGATGTCTTGGCTAGGGGGAGTTAGCCCGACGGCAGTACTGATGCAAATGAAAGCCTGGACTCATGGATGTACGTAATGGCATGGCGGCAATACGGAAACAGGCCGGTCGTAGTTGGAGTTCATTGGTTTAATCAGGTAGTTTTGATGGAATAAACCAGGGTGAAGGGGGAAAAACATTCTAACTATAAAGGCCGAAATAGTTTACAAGCTTTGTCTTCGGAAATCATGAGGTGGGGAAAGGCTGCCCTTCACGCCAACTAGCTACAGCAATTGCTATTTAGATTAATTTAGTTTATTGAGTTTAACAGGCCATGTAATCCAAACACTCATCCTTACAAACAACTTGCAATTACTTACAATCTAATCCTACGTACAACCCAAATGACATGTCGTCCAACTCAAAGCACCTTCACCCTCCCACATTCCACTGAAACCACACTGAACCATTTAGCTACTCAGATAACAACAATCGTAATTGAAGGAATACACATTACAATATTGTTAGGATCTACACATCACAAGAAAAGCTCAGTGGACTAACGCTCCCAGGATGCAGTCGGATAACAAAATTCAACTCAGCATTGGAAGTCCACATCTACGAAATATTTAAGTCTTTCTATCGTAGCATGCTGCAAATTTTCACGGTACGTACCGGCCTCAAAATTACAGTGTCGTCATGGTTTAAGGCTTTTTGATTATAAGTAAAACACGGAATCTTTCTCTTGCTTATCAAAATCAACAAATACAAAACGGAATTAACGGATATAATTATTGAGCGCATAAAGGCCCGAAGCCATGCGCCCAGCCATTACTTCCACATTCCGCACGACCAGGCATATTTCGCACGCCAGCAATGATAAACGACGTTTACCGAAATAGTAGTCAACTTAATAACTTTGTAGTCAAGGATAACAATCGACTACAAAGTTGTTAAGTTGACTACTACGGCGCACGTCGTTTATCATTACTGGCGTGCAAATTATGCCTCGTCGTGCGGAATGTGGAAGTAATAGCTGCCTAAAGGTTTAGTATAGGGCGCATGGCTTTGGGCCTTTAGGCGCTCAATATATCCGTTTTATCCGTTTTGTATTTGATTTTGATGATTAGCAAAATGAAAGAAGCCGTGTTTCACTTACAAGCTTACAGTTTTAAACCAAATGACAACATGTTGTAATTTCGAAGACAGTACCTTGAAAATTGGCAGCATGCTATAATAGAAAGATTTATTTATTTCGTAGATATTTAAAGTTCCAATGCTGAGTTGAATCGTTTCAGAGTTGTCGGCGCAACAATAATTACATGAACTATCGTTGTGTTAGTAAGATTTCAGGGCCCCGTACAAACCCTGCACAA